>RJWM01048577.1:0-11431 GCA_004363535.1 Dasyprocta punctata
TAAAAACCACCTCCATATCCATCTTCCTTTCTCCATGACTCTCATTTATTTATGCAGCAAATATTTTTGAGTACCTACTCTTCAAAACCTTCCTACTAGGTGCTAGATACACGAATAGGATCATTATGTATATCTAAAATGTACCAATACATCTAAAAATCAAATAAAATAAAGTGATGAGGGAAATTGGCATGATTTCTGTCCTCACAGTCTTTAAATTCTCATTGTTCCATGAGAGTTGATGGCCACTTTTGACTCACGAGGGAGTTAAATGCAAACTTACTCCTGCCAGATACCCAAGTAGAGTTACACATGGCAGGCTAAGCTAGAATACTTAGTAGCCACGAAGAATCCTGTTGGATGACAAAGATGATAGAAACAATGAATGAGAATTAGGCAACTCTCTTGCATTTTTGCAGCCTTCTCACCCTAGCACTCTGCACTCAGTTGTTCATTTATATTTCTATTTCCTCCGAGGGAAGTCTGAGCCCCCTGAGAACTGAGCCAGGTCCTTAGTACTTACCCTACTTTCCCAGGACTTGGTGTGGAACCTAGAACTAACTCAGTGTTTTCTGGAGGCATAAAGAAAGGAATAAACCCCAGATAGACTGGGAGATTTCCCAGTGCTCTCAGGGTCCTAAGAAGCCAGCAAAAGCCTGCTTTTGCCTTTGGACTGGGAAATGAATCTTTGCCTTCAGTGAATTGCATGTAAGCAAAAAGTCTGCAAGCAGAGCCCTGGGAATCTCTGTAAGTCAGATCCTCATGGGAAAGGATTTGGAGCAGAGTATCCTTCAGGGAAGTCACCACTCTGAGGAGGCCAGAAAAGGCCAAGAAGGAAGGACAAAAGGGACAGACCTCCCTGGGGGTGGGAGATACACAAGCCAGTGCTGTCCTACCCAGCCTGCCTGGAAAACAAGAGCATTAGTCAGCTGACACTGACAAGAAGCAGCTCAGATCTCAGGAGACTTCACTCAACTGGAATCCTCTGGCACACTGATAGCAGCAGGTTTTCATCTCATTTGGGCCCTGGATGGACTTATGCCAGACTATGTATTTACTGAACAAGGAGAAGGCTAAAGCATGAAAACATATTCCTCATGCTGAAATCACATTATCCAAAAAGCAAGATGCAACATAGGGGCTTCATATCATTTTTCAGCTCTCAAGAACTAAGATCTCCCCCTGAGTATATGCCTATATTGTTTGGGTTTTGCTTGTAGACTTTCTTTAACAACATGATATATGAAAGTGGGAGCTTTGGGACAGAATGAAAGTGAAGACACTCAGGGGCTGCAGGATGTCCTGGAAGTAGGAATGGGGGGACAAAAAGGAGAGGGAGAGGGTGGTTAGGAGGGAAGGAAGGAGGAACAGCAGGAGGAGGAGGAGAAGGGGAAGGAACTGACAGAGATCCATGGTTAAGGCCACAAGTGAGCAGTTGCTGAAGGATGAGGACTCTGATTTATAATTGGTGCCCCAGAAAGATACTTCTCTGGCTTAAGAGCCCAGGCCAGAAGCTGGTGCCAGCCTTACCTATGTCATAGGGGAGAAGAGAGAAGGCCAAGCATGCCGCAGTATTACCTTCAATACACAGAAGTTTCTAAGACGAAGTTCAAGTGAAGAGTTTAGGGTCTCCCACCTTGTGCGGGAGGAGAGGAGAGGATGAGGAGAAAGGATTTTCCAGCCCACCAAACTACCCACTGCTAGCCAGGAGCTGCTGGGCTGAGCTCACCACAGGGCTGTCCAAGGCAACTCTGGGGAAAAACGTCATGATCCAAACTGAAGAAAGTGAGTCAATATGAAGACATGGATGGATGCATGAATGGACGGACAGGAGGACAGATGGATGCATGGATAGATGACAGAAAGGCAATAGAGAGAGATGTGGAGCACATACAAGACCTTAATACTATCAGGGCTGTCCCAAGCCTGACTGGCTTTCTTCCTATACTATCCAGGAGAATGCTGCATAAAAGGTCTATTATTTCACAGTTTCCCTGAATCAAACATTGCCATAAAGTAAGACTGACAGGAAACACATAGTCTACAAGGTAGAAGTTAGTCCTGCCCTCCAAAACCAGAGTTTAAAAGTATGCCGCTTACATTATAGGACCCAGAAGAAATTAAATGATGCAATGTGAATTCAGCAGGTAAGCACTACATGTTCACCCTGGACCAGGCCCTATGTCAGGTAGACAGGACAGAAGAATACACACTGAGCTCTCCGGACGATGGCCTCCACAGCCCACCGTCAATGCAGTGAGTTCTGTGTGTACAGTGGGATGAAAGGATGAGATAATAGAGGAAGAAAAAAAAAACAGCTTGTTCTGCATGAGAGTCAGGAAAGTGTCATATAATTACCATTGTGCTAGACCCTAACGGCGAACTGGACTTCTTCCACTGCAGAAAGTGACAGCAGGCACAGCCAGCAGGAGAAACCACATGAGCAAGACCTGAAAACATAAAAGTGCAAGGAACCTTTCAGAAAGTTATAAGGTGTTCAGTACAACAGAACTGCACAGGGAGGAGATAGCAGGAAATGACACCAAAGAGAAACACGGAGGTCAGGCAGTGATGAGTTTCAGCACCTTGCCTAAGGCGCACGCACGTTAGCCTTTAAGGTCAGGTGCCTCCTGAAAATTTGGCCAAGCTCTGAATCCTCCTCCCAAAACAGGAAAAAACCTCTGCATTCAGAATCAAGTGTTTCAGATCTCTGAAGCAGAGCCCCTGCTACAGGCAATAGGGAGCTATAGATGCATGTAGCATAAAAATGACATAATGAAATTGTGTATTAAGAGATGGAAGGAGAGTGATGAACCTGGAGTACATTACAATACATAAAGTAAGCCATCACAAACAAAACACGGCAAGATACTTCCCTTATGTGGCATCTACAAAATTCAAACACATAAAAGCAGAAAGTAGGATGGTGGTTATCATTAGCAGAAGAAAAGTGGGGGAAATGAGATGTTGGTCAAAGGTACAAAGCTACAGTTACATAGAATGAACAATTCCAAAGTTCTAACACCCAGCACAAGGACTACAGGTAACGATACTATATTGTATACTAGAAATACACAATACACAAACAAATAGTAACTAGCAAATGACTGGTATGTTAAATAGCTTGACTGCAGAAATCAATCTACTATGAAATGTATATCAAAACATCATGTCGCACAATTTAACTGTTAATAATTTTTATTATAAAAAACAAGATGAGAAGAGAGTGGAGGATAGGAAAAAACCCCATTTTGTGGCCACATTGAGTTGGATTTGAGATCCTGTTCTGCCCCTTCCTAAGACTTCAGGCCAGTTGGTTCACAGTTCAGCAAATGGATTTCTCATGGTAAATGGGTCATAGTACTACAGGTTGAGTATTGCCTACCCAAAATGTTTGGGACCAGAAGTGTTTCAGATTTGGGAGGAAGGGAGCTGAAATATTTATGTGCACACAATGACATGTCTTGGGAATGGAACCCAAGTCTAAACACAAAATTCATTTATGTCTCCTATGCACCTTGTACACATAACCTGGAGGTAATTTTACACAATACGTTTGGTGCATCTGCATTTTGATCGTGATGCATCACCTGAAGTCAGAAGTGGAATTTTCTACTTGCAGTGTTATGTTGGCACCCAAAGTTTTGGATTTGGGAGCATTTCAGATTTGGGGTTTTCCAGTTAGGGATGCTCCATCTGTAAATTCCATCTCACAAAGACTAAGTGTTAAAGGTGCTTGTTACAGAATCCAGAGCACTTGGAAAGCACATGGTGAAGCCTTTTTTCCCTTGCAATGCTGGGGATGGAACCCAGAGCCTCTCCCAGGCTGGGAAAGCACCCTAGCACTGTGAAGTCTTTTAAATGATGAATATAACTCCAGTGGGCACAGCAAAAATGAGGGAGTCTCTTAGCCTTCGCAGTGTTGCTAGAGGACTTGGCTCTCCTACAGCCTCAGGAAACACCCAGTCCAAGCCTCTGCTCCTCAGACAAGGGCTGTGCTCCGAACAATGCAGGCCCTCAGGAGGTGTGTACTCCTACTACCTTTCCACATAAATGGTCCTTGTACCTCCTGGGACCTGGAAAAATGGCTCAATCACAAAGTTTCCAAACTGATCACATAACCAGATTATGTCTAAGATTTAAACTTGGCAATCAGAGGCCTATTCTTCAGGTTGTGAAACCAATATTCAAATGGCTGATGAGGCAGATTCCCAATCAGATAACACAAGGTTCCATTGAAGATGCCGACTGTAGATATACCACAAACATGTCATCGTGTGTCATCCAGCCGGAAGGACATGGGCCATTGAGGGAACTCTGCCTACACAATACAAATTCCGAGTGGTAGGACATAGTAGGTACTCAGTAAATATTTGATTAATGAGTAAAATGGAAGTTACCACTAGACTTTCCGAAGGGAAAGAGAAAAAAGTGAAAATAAAGCCTCAGGATTTATCTAGACATCCAAGTCTTCTCACTCTGCAGATGTGGAAAGGAACACATAGACAGGCAGCCATAATTCCAAGGCATGGTACTTCTTCTGGGTTATGTTCCCCAAAAGTCAATACAGTAAACTCCTATTCCCCAGTAGTTCAGAGTGACTTTGGAGATAAGAAATCGGTCTTTCATAGAGATGTCAGGTTAACACGAGATCATTGGGTAGACTCTACTCCAATATGACTATGTCCTTATAAAAAGGGGAATTTTAAAGACACACACAGGTAGACCATGAGCAGAAGAAGGAAGTGATGGATCAGTGTGATGCTTCTCCAGGCCAAGGGATATCAAAGTTGCCAACAAACCACCAAGATATAGACTAGAAACATAGAAGAGATTCTTTCTCATGGCCCACTAGAAGAGGCAAACCTTGCTGACGTCATACTTTTAAACTTCCAGTCTCCATAAATCTGAGACAAAAACTTCTCTTGTTCAAGTTGCCTGGTCTGTGCTTTGTTAGAGTAGCCGCAGGACACTAGCACAGTGCTATCTCTGCTGTACAACCCCTGACTCTGCAGACACAAGAAGCTCTTTCAGGTGACTCTCAGTGGGGCAGTTAAGAATCATGCCTCTTTACAAGATGGTCAGAAGATGAAATAAATTGTAAGCTAGAGGATTTAATTATTTGTTCATCTGACTAATATTCTCTGAGCACACTCAACATACCTCCAAGGCCATCTCTCTGGCCCTGCTGGTGATGAGCTGCAGAGGAAGGCCCAGCCTGGAGCATGCTGTGTACAGCATCAGCTCAGAGGTTGCTGCAAGCAGCCATGTGGGAGGCCTTACCCTGCCTGAGGGATCAGTGAAGATTTCACAGGAAAAGAGACATGTAAGAAAGTCTTAGGAGATTACAATGCTTCCACACAGATGGCAGAGAAGGGCATTCAGAGAAAGAGAGCCCTATATGCAAAAGTCTGGAACCCCCAGGGCAGGGGCACACTGAAGGATCACAGATGGAGAGGAAGCCACGGAGATCATGAAGGGCTCCACCCGATCTCCATGTGTGAAGGGCTAGTGTTGCTGTCCTGTGTGTAGGTAGCACGGCAACAGTGTGATTTGGCCATAGTTCATGATGATCACTCAGGCAAGGATGGCCTAGAGGCCAAGAGACTAAACAGCAAAAGGTTCTTATCACCACGCAGGTGAAGGACCACAGGGCCTAACTAAGGCAGTTTCAGAAGGGATGAATGGATCCCAAAGACATTCCAGTAACCAGGCTGTGTTCATCCAGTCACTACACACAAGAGGGAAGCCGGAGAGGAGGTGACGCTGGCCTATGAGGGATGATCTCCATGTGCCCTTCCTGCCCCCAATAAGACAGGTGTCCTCTCTGCCATACCAGAGTGCTGCAGACCAGGCTGCCTAATCATGCCCTGGCCCTGACCTACAGAAAGAAGCAGGAGCATCAGAACCCCAGGTGAAGGGACAGGTCACAATTCACCCTGAGGACCCGGAGTCCTCACCACCCTATCCCACTCTGTTCTAGAAACTCATAATCTTGGAATTTGTGGGTCTCTAACAGGCCTCTAGCCCAGCATGGGGCCCAGAGGTCTCCACAGCTGCTTTCCCTTCTTGCCTTACCCACCTCCCAGAGCTGGAGAGCACCCTTTGTGGCAGCTCAGCTGATCTTTGAACTGCTCTGGCATGACAGACTTCCTTATATTGGGCCCATATGCCTCCCTGTGCTGTGGCTGAGTATCACGGGATAAAGGTTTAATGTGACTTTGGCCTGGATTCCTCCAAGCATGTAGGGCAACACTCACGTGCTGCCCTGTCTTCTCATGGCTAAATCCCTCCAATTGTCTCATTCTCTCCTCATATATGACTTCATATTTACCTGCACTCCATCACTGTTTCTCTGAACTCATTCAGGGCCAGAATTCCTTCCAGGTTATCTCTCGAGATTCTTATGTTGGAAGAAATCTCACTATAAAGACTTCTCTCTTCTCTGCAATTTCCTATTCAGTGGGTCACGACATCTCTGTGTGTTCCCAAGAGATCTCTTAGAATTTTATTTTTGAATTTCAAACTTGCCAATTGCCACTTTTTGCATGTACAGTGGTGGTACCTTGGTTTATGAATGTTTTTGTTTGTGAACAATTTGGTTCACAAACAGAAGCATTTGGCAAAATTCTGTTCTGCTTGCAAGCTCTGCATCAGGTTATGAATGCAAACACAGCTATCTTTCCTGCACGAAAATGAACATAGCCACCTTTTCCAGAATTGTGGAATACATTGAATTCGTGTACCAATGTACCACGATGGTATATATTTTCATCCATTGTATAATTTATAAGTAAATAAATATACACATACTAAAGATTCATTCTCAGTATATTTTTACCAAGACTCTCGAATAATCAGAAAGGTTTTTTAAAAAGACCTGCTCTGATGGCAGGCAGATATCCCATGCATACATCGTACTGTCATTAGTGTGGTCTGGTGAGAGTATGACTGCTCACATTGACGCATTGGCAGTGCTGTAAAAACAATCATTTTGCCCAGGATCTCCTGACCCTTGGCAGGTGCTTGATGAAGAAGGTGTTACTTAAGTTGCATTAACAGTAGTAGCAGATCTGGATTGAGAGGGGTATAGTTTCATTCACTCATACTTGTCCAGACCACACTAGGGGATCATGTTCCATGCTGGAAGTCATATTTTAAGAGATAACCACAAAAGGGCAGCAACAAAAAATGTCCAGAACAGTTGAAACCACACCAGCAGAAGACCTCTTGATAGATCCTGGAGTGTCCAGTTTGCCAGTGTATCAGGTAATATGCTATGTACCCCCAAGTCCTCATATAATATTGATGGGGCTGAGTTATTGATTTGTTTTTGGTTTGTTGTCTGGCAATGTGAGTGCTGTACCCACCCAGGGGTGGGGCCGACATACAATGTAAGGGGAGGCGGGTCTTCCTCTTGCGCTTCCACTTCTCTCTCTCTCTCTCTCTCTCTCTCTCTCTCTCTCTCTCTCTCTCTCGCCAGCGCAGCTTTCGGCTTGCATCTTGCAGCCGCCATGAACAGCAGGCCCGCCATGCCACGCTATCTTGGAGCCAACTTAAGTATGGACTGAAACTCCCAAGAAACTGTAAGAATAAACCTTTCCTTCCCTAAGTTTGGGAGTCAGGTATTTCATCTCAGCAATGAGTGAAAAGTAACCAAGGCACCAGAATATGAAGTACCTAAGAGCCAGCTTCAGATTTCCGAAATAGACATATTTTATGGGACCCTATGTTAGAGTTAAAGGGTAAAATTACAGGTAAGAATATTTAGGCATAGGCAAAATTTCACATTTCTAAATGCCGACCAGTTACATGCTGAGGACACCATGTAGACGTCAAAGTCACACTTCCTATACGGCCTCTGTGGCCATCCAACTCCAGATGCGAGCTGTACCCAAGCCAGAACCAGCAGCTCAGCCACCACCAGCAGCCCCACCATCCTCAGTGGGCTCACCTGATGCTGCACCCCGGCGGCCAGGCTGGTTGGCCTAGGTGGCCGCCTCTGCAACTGGTGTGTCTGTGGGCTCTGCTATTGGCACACCCTGCCTGTGTCATGCCATCAGTGGTGGAGGAAACACTGAGCCCTGAAGGCCTGACATCCCTTGGCAGGAGGCCTCTGGGAACCCAGCTGGTGCTACAGATTGGTAGCCCATGCTTTTATGAAATAAAACAGTGTTCGGAGTGAGTGCAGAACCATTTCACTGAGCTACTGAGACAGTGCAGGAGTGCAAATGAATTAGTCTAATCAAGAAGTTCAGATGGAAGAACTAAGAGGTGTGTTCTGATCAAGTTACTTTAGCATGAAAACATAGTTAATAATGAAAGTATAAAATGCAAATCTTTCAGTTAAACCCCTCATTCACAGCTTCATTGCTTCAGAGTGGCAATGAAAAAGGATGCACGGACTAGACAGAAGTTCACGAAGGTGGTAGAGAAGTTGGGGCAGATGTTTGTGTGGCCTCTTAAATCAACTGCTGTGGTTTTATCACTTGTGAGGTAACTAAAGATGTGCATGTGAATGACAGCTACTCTGTGAAGGTGCTGTGGAGCAGACTCTGGCTTCAGGTGAGTAGCTGAGCTTGAGCACAAGTTCCCCAGTCAGACCATGAATGACTGGGGGTCCCTGGGGTGCTATTAGGTGGGCTATGCATAGATATTTTTATTTTAGTCATAAAATGGAGATCTCATAGATGTCCTTGATTCAAATGAGGCCAAACTGACTTAAGTCAGTCAAGGGAGATAAAGACAATTAAGCAAACGATGAAAGGGGAGACTGGCAGACTCTGTAAAACTCACAAATGACTGAAAACAGGAAATACAGAGAGGAAAGCTCCTGCCTGCCCTGAGATGCTAAGATTCCCAGATCTTCAATACTATACAACCCAAATTCACTTCTGATTTCTGTCCTCCCTCCAGCAGGCCCTAACCCTGGAGTCCCTAATGCAACTGTGCTCACCTGAACCCCCATGGTACCCAGTTTTGGCAACTTTCCTTCTCTCTGCCCCAGCCAAATGCACCTGCCCTGGATTCTGAATGATCTGCTTCCTCTTCCAAGATGAAACTGATAAACTGAGCCCAGTTATCATGGGCTGACCCCCAACCTCCATTTCCAGAACACATATTCACTTAAGCAACAGTCTTCTGCACTTGAATCCCAAGAGGTTTATAAGCTCCAGAATCAAGAAAGTTAAGCACTATGCCTGTAGTTTTGAGGGAAATATTCTTTACTTGGGAAGGGCCTTAGGCTTCCCTTGAATTATGAACTTACAATGATATCAGACACAAGTGATCAGCTCTTCACTGTTTACACGGCATTTTCCACACCCATTTTTTAATCTCATCCTGATAACAACCAATAAAGTAGGTCTTACAGTGATTATTCCCATTTGAGGACAAAACAAAAAAAATTAAGACTCAGAGAGGTTACTTAACTTGCTCATGGCCACACAGCTTTCAAACCCACAACCAAATCCCCTCACTTCAAAATCCCTAACTCAATCCACTGTACCACACTGCCCCCCAGTGTTCCTGGGCAGGGACAAAATTAGCAACAGGAACTGCTGTCCTCACATCCTCAACAAAGGCTCTCTTTGGGTTTTCTTGTTTTGTTTAGTTTTGTTTTCTGGCTGCCTTGACTGTGATGGAGTGGTTAGCCTCGGAACAATTTTCAAACAGTTCATTTCTGCCCCTCAAAGAGCTAAACAGCTTCCTCATGGTTGAATGAGCATGATTGGTACCTGCATATCTCCTGAGATGGTTTTAAATGGAATAACATAAGCAAAAGGGTCTGACATACAGTAGGTGCTCAGGCTTTGCACACTGGGTAAACTGGCATGCCTCACTTTTCTATCTGAGATCCTGGCTAAAAAAGGAGATTTGAAACAATTAGCTCATCATATTATATACTCATCTGGAACTGAAATCCTGTATGTCCACAGTGAGGGTTTATATTTGAGATGTAGGTACGCACTTCTGCTTATTGGGCTTGCAGGAGTATGTAAATGAATCATTCAGCAAAATGTACCCTCATATAAGGGACAGCAGAAACCTAGAAACTTGGGGGAGAAAGGCAATAAAGCTAATACTATTAAATTCCACTGACTCTTCACACACACGTCATCTTAAGCATATTCACTCCATAAGCCCCTGATTTACCAAGATGGTCCTCATTTTAGATGTTCTGTGCCTTGTTTTGAACCCAAAAAAGATGGGCAGTGTAGAGTGTGCTAGATCCTGCTTGGGAATTCAAGACTAAAGGTCAACATCTAAGCCTTGAAGTGCCCACACTGTAGGAAAGAAGGCATCAGAGAAAAACTGGAACTGTGCAAGAAAAGACGTAGTGGAGAGGAGCTGGGAGTTCAGCCACCAGAAAGTGAGGGGTTTCCCAAGGAAGACTGTCTGCACTGGGTCCTAAAATTTACCTCTCATTCATGGACGGAAGTAAAACATACCTGTCTGAGGTGAGTGCCCATTTCACTGTGCCCCTTTGCTATCCAAGCAGATTTTTTTTAAAACAGTTTGCCAATTTGAAGAGGAAAACACCGTAAAAAAAATTTTTTTACAGTCAGTTCTTTGATTATAAGTTGAAAACACTTAGAGATTTATATAAAGCGCCTGGGAAAATCATTATTGGAGTAATTTTAAACATCCATGCGTGACACAGTCTAATAAACATCTTTTCCTCATGTAAAAAAGTTCTAGAGGTTTACAAGTCTCCTGGTTCATTATTTTTTAAAATCTCGCAATCATTTTCCCACTGAGGTTTTAATTTTGTGTTTTCTTCCTGATTTATAGCTTTCAATATGGTTATCACTACCTTTATCACATCAAGTGTTTTTCCATAGCTGGCTCTTCTTCTTGTCATTGTTCGATAAGCAAATGCGCTATATTAATAAAGTAGAATTAGCTTTTTGAAATGCGTCTGTCTGCACCCCACTGCGCCACAGTCCTTGGCCTCCTGCCTCAACCTCCCGCACCTTATCTCCACTTCGCTGGCTCACCTCCCCCACCCAACCCCTGGCTTGTGGGCAGCCCAGCCCCCTCGCCTTCCCCTCTGATCCCCGTCCAAATGCCACTCCTCCCGCCTCCACATCTTCCTTTCCCATGAATCAATGGGGCCCACTCAGAGCTTCCTCCTCTTTGAATGACTCCAGATCGTTTATTTATCTGAGACTCTCCCTCCACCCCCAGTCCTCCCTGTCCTCCTAGGACAAGGAAGTGAGGAAGACTGAGAGCGAGTGTGGCAGTGCCGCCTGGTGGCGGTGACTCAACCAAGACTAGCGAGAGAGGCCGAGGTGGGTGTGGGAGCCGAGCTGAGCAGGCACCAAGAGGAGGAGAAAGAGTCACTGAGCCAAGCCAAGTTCAACCTGAAAGATGCTGGTTTGGTTTGTTCCCGCAATGGGATTGAGCTGGTGGCTGGTTCTTACTTGTT
>RJWM01048578.1:0-11431 GCA_004363535.1 Dasyprocta punctata
TCTCCCTTCCCCTCCCTTCCCCTCCCCTCCCCTTCCCTTTTCCTTCTCTTTTCTTCTCCCAGATAAACACCTTTGTTCCGCTTCTTCTCTGAGGAAATCTCTGGGCCTCCAAATCACCTGCATGTGCCAGGAATTTCCACACTCGTCACACCAAACTCAAACACCACATGCATTTCTGTGGACCTGGTTACCAGGCTCGGTGGGGACACCGTGGAAAGGAAATCGAGCCACAGAAGACTGTGTTAGCAGGGCAGCTTTTGGCCAGCAGCTCGTATATGTGGAGTTAGGCGCCAGCGTGCGCAGACAGCTTTAGTGCACACAGAGAAAGCCGCACAGGAACACAGGCCGAGCCGTCCTCACTGGTCCACAGGGCTGGCGAGGCCGGGGCACAGGGACAAGGAGTGGGGACGTTTCACACAATTCCACAATGACTGACGTTTCTACAACAGTTGCATATCTTTTGTAAAGTAAGACAAAAGGATATTGGTTTTAAAATGTCATTTAATGGTTTTAATGTTATTTTTTATTATTTTGTTTATTTATTTTTATACTTATTTATTTATTTTTGTGGTGCTAGGATTGAACCTAGGGCCTTCATGTTGAGCTGTATCCCAAGCTCTTTTTAATTTTTATTTTGAGACAGGGTCTCGTTAAGTCACTAATTTGCCCAGGTTGGGCTCAAACCTGTGATCCTGCTGCCTCGGCCTCCCAGAGTGCCGGTATTACAGACATGTGCCGCCATGCCCAGCTGAAAGCGCTCTTTAAGTATTTTTATAACACGCAGTTGGAAGCTGCAGGAAAACAGGGAGGCATGCCTCTAAAACTTTATGTTGAATGTAATGATCACATTAGAATTCAACTCCCTCTTTCTCCCCCAAAAAGGCCAGTATGAACAAATGCAACGGATGGTTCCCCACTCCTGCTGTGACCCTCTGGCAGCCAGTTTGCCAAAGGCGTGAGAGTCAGGGTTCAGTGGTCACTTAACGCTGTCCTTGGGGAGGGTGGCATTGTCCTAGCTCCCCGGGCACATTCGGGCTGCGGGCTCACACACTGTCAGGTCTGTTGGCACCGTCCCAGCCTGCACTTTATGAAGGACGCCAGACCAGCCCGTGGCCTCTGCCCTGGCATGGCTTGGACAGGTGGTGATGCCTTTCTGTGGCTGCAGACACTGAGGTCCCTGCAGGGGACATGAGTGGTCCACGTTCGTACCGCTGAGGCCGACCTGGGTCTGTCCTGCCTGTGATCATGCACTGGAACCAGGATGTGAGATCCGGTGCCCCAGCCCCATTCCCCTGTGGGCCAGGGCAGGCCAGAGATAAAGTGTGTCAGCCTCGGTGGGGTGCCACTTAGAAAGGTCTGCCAAAGTGAAAACTTCTCGCATTCTCTGACAGAGCAGTTTCTGCCACAGGGATTTATTGTCCAAATGCACCCATGTATCCAAATGGTCTGTGTCTATGGTGACTCATTCCAGCAATGTTTGCATTGGGGAAAATTGGAAATGGCATAAGGATCCTTCAATAAGCAATAGCCAAGTAAATTAGGTCAGAGAAATGGGAATCTATGTGGCTTTTAAAAAGGAGGAAGTGACTGTTAGACCCAGGTGTTGGCTGAGCTCTGAGATGGGACATTAAGTATTAGAGGAGCGGGGACATTCTGAATTGAATGTAGTTTTTGGTACTGGCTTGCGGGGCAGAGTGTCTGGTAAAGACAGTCGTACTCACAATGTATTTTACAAACTTGGACTCACTCTGTAAGGTGACACAGGGCACAGCAGTGGTAATAGCCAGGTCCGGGGCCAGCGGAGGGGAGCCTGCCGAGTAGCCCTACCCCTTTCACCTTGTCTTGATGTTGTGCATTGCATGTTGTCTTAGTTACTTTTCACTCATTGCTGAGACGAAATACCTGATGCCCAAAATTAGGGAAGGAAAGGTTTATTTCTTACAGTTCTCGGGGGTTTCAGTCCACACTCAGTTGGCTCCAAGGCAGAGTGGTGTGGTGGGGGCCACCATTCATGGTGGCCGCCAAACAGCAAGGCGTGCTGGCAAGAGAGAGAGCACAGAGGAAGATACTATCCTCCCACCCTTACACTGTATGTCAGCTCCACCCCGGGGCAGGTGCAGCACTCACATCGTCAATCCCAGTACTAGACAATAACCCAGTCACAAACACCAGACTCGGCCCCATCCAAATTACATGAGGCCTTGTGGGAACACAGGATCAAACCAATATACATGGGTACTGGCTATCTGAATTTTGAAAATAAAGAACAAAAAAGTCTTCATCTACGAGACTTGGTCTGTGTACCCGTGAAGCTGAACAGGTGCCTAGAGGTCTTGTCCTCTCTAACACACGCTGGCATCTGCTCTGAGACACAGGACCCTGGGCAGCCTCAGCAGTAGGAGTAGGAGGCGCCAGAAGTGGTGCCGCCTTGGAAGGGATTCGTGGAAATCACAGGCTGCTCTGCCACCCCTGGGGTGTCCAGCTGACTCTCCTGGACACACCCTCAGTTTCCGAGGCCTGAAAGGTGCTTTGCTACCAGGACCACGATGGGTGCCAAAGGGGTCCAGAGAAAAGCGACCAGAATCCTGCTCCTGGGGAGTGATGAACGGACTTGTGCAAAGAGCCGTGAGCAGATCCAGGAACCTTGGGCTGGAACAGACCCTCATACACATCCCAGGACCCCAGTCTCTGTGAGACGCATGTGCTCCTTCCACTCTGCTCACCGCCGACCTTGGCCTGAACGTTCCCGGCCGCCGAGTAAAGGGCACTGCCTCATGTCCACTGTGAGCACCAGAGGGCTCAGGAAAGCACCTCACACGTTCAGAAAATATACACTTTATGAAATGCATACGTTATTTATACATACATAATACACACATACACGTAACCAACATATAATACACACGTGGATATATATAGCACACGTATAGTATATACATCATCTAACATACATATTATGCACACATACAGTACATGTATAATGCATTATGTATTACACATATTTATAATACACACATGCAATACATGATACACACGTGTATATAATGTACATATAATGCACATTTGTGTATAGCACACATATATAATTTGTGCATATGCAGCATGCATGTATATAATATGCACATGTGTGTAATACATGTGTATATGTAGTGCACACAAATGTATGCACACACACGTGCAGGTGAGCATCCTTTTACACACTGCTATTTCTCAAGCGTCCCTGTCTTGGGGAGCGCAGGTACTCAGTGAAAGGAATAAGCGCGATCTGGGAACGTTGCTCATGTACAGTAAATTGCTCTCCGCTGGGTCATGGGCATCCTGAGGATCCACTCTAAGAACAAAGCCCAACCCAGACAAGGAAGGTGGGTAGGGAGCACACATGGAGCCCAGGTGAAAAGCCCCTAAGATGCTTCTACCTATACCACAGATCCTCTAACCTCCCTGGGACAGAGTGCTGGATTATTCTGGGACCTTTACATAATATTTCAACCAAAAGCAAAAATAGCAAAGAACATGGTGTTTTGAAAAGATAAGAAGACAGGACACCAAAAGGTGGGGAAAGTTTTTCTTTCCTTCTGACCTACTGAGGCAAGCGGAGGGAGAACAGCACGTTAGAGGCAGAAAAGCCAATGGCCCAGGACGCTTGGGCATGAGCCCTGGTGACAGACAGAGGAGGGCTCGTGGGAGGCCAGGGTGTCACAAGGGTTGGGTGAGGCTGCGTGACCCACTGAGCCCTGTGCTCCTCGTGGTCAGCCATGCAAGGGTCACATGAGTTGGAGCTCTGGAAACATCACTCCCCGACATCACCCTCCTCTTCAGGAGCTTTGCTGCAAGAGCCCTGAGGCCTTGGGGCGCCTGCCACAGACCCCGGCTCATCCCTGCTCAGGAGGCCTTTCAGGGCTGTTGCTGCGGTACGGGCTCAGAGGAGGGCCCACATCCAGGCTGCTGTTTACCCACGTACCACGAGATTCCCCCAGATGGAGTTGAGCAGACCACGCAGCCCCCTTGCTAATGCGTCAAAGGTGCCCAGTGGTCACTTAGTACTGAACCTGCATGGGGCAGTGCCCAGGATTTCACGTCACCTTCTCATGAGGGCGATGGGATGCTGTATTAGTTATGGTTCTTGAGAAGAACAGAATCGATAGAGATATATGTGTGATTACACATGAAAACTTTTCCAGGTGTGTTTATGGATCAGAGGTCAGAAAGCCCACAGTGGCCATCAGCATGCTGGGGAGCCGAGGCTCCATTAGCTGCTCAGCCCAAGGAGAGAGAAGCTGCCGAGCCAGAGGGATCAGGGGTGCAGTGCTGGTCCCAGGATAAAACCTGGAAGCCCCCCGGGGAGTCTGGTGTGAGCCTGTGTTGGAAGGCTGAAGACACTGGGGACCAATGCCCCAAGGCGACAGTGAAGACTGGGGCTCTTCTAAACCAAAAATACTCCCTCCTTCTTTCCCTTTTTTCAATCCCATCCAGGCTACCATCTTATCGTTTGGTGCCACCGACATTTAGGGTAGGTGTCCCCACTCAGTGCGCTGGCCTGCGTACCAGTCATGCACAGACACACCCACAGCTGTGCTTTATGCATCTGTGAGGTGTTTCTTAACCTGTTCAGGTTGACACTTTGTGATTAATGGTCACAGGTGCTGATAGCACCCATTCATGAATGAAGAAGCACTGGACCCCCCACCTCAGGGCTCTCAAGACGTCTGGATTAGGCTTCCGTCCAGATCCTTGGGTCAGGAGTCTTGTGTCCTACAGGGCAAGAGAGGGGGAAGAAAAGCCCAGGTTGGCAGAGCTATCTGCTCTCCTTCTAGAACACCTACCGCAGGAGTTCTAGATGCAGATAAAGAAGCACTTGGCTAGTCCTGCCCCAGGATAACAAAAAATGTAATTTTCAGACTTGTATGAGAGAAAGGGCGAAAAGACATGCATTTCAGAGGTAGATATTCAACCCTAGTCCCGTGGCCACATCAAGAGCAACTTCACAAAGCAACAAATTCTGCAGGTCAAGCAAAAGCAGTCAGAGGCCATCCCAGAATAAGAAGAGGAGGAGGCCTCTGCATCCCGTGCGTTCCCACTGACTTCATGGCTTCCTCCTGCAGGGACCATCTGTGCTCCTGTCTCCTCACTAAATGTTAGACCTTTGGGATGCAAACCAGTCTTGTCACCCAGTTACCTGATACCCAACGAAAAGCCCAGACCAGAGTAGATGGTCAATAAGCAATTGGTGATTGGCTCAATTAATACACACACGAAAACTAGAAAATATCCAGCTTTAAGAAAGTCTCACTGAATGTGCACCCTAAACACCCATTCTGTGCTTGGTTGTGACAAGAACACGAGTGGTCCCCCAACTCCCAGCTTCACCTTGGTGCATGCTTTGCTCACAGGGATGCTGGGTCCTTCCTGAAGCTGCTTCTCACCTTCTCAGCACCTCCCACTGCTGACTCTGGGCTCCGTGGTATTCCGTCTCCTGTGTGGGCAGGGCCATCAGGAGCATCTCCGTAAGCGCTACTGGATGCTCACGATCACCTTCTCCATGGCTTCCCTCATCGTACAGCTGGGTGGGCTGCATCAGAACTGGGTCTACTCTGTGCCTTGTTATCTCCGGTCCAGAGTGAGCTTTCTCCATGTGCCGAGGGCATGCTCAGGGCTTTCTCCAGTGGCTCCTTCCCATCTCCTCCTCCCTGGGTGTCATCATTCACACCGCCTGTCTTAGCTGGGACATCCAAGGTCTCCCACAGTCCATGTGTGAAAAGCCTGGTCCCCAGGATGATCTACTGGAAGGTGATGCAACTTTCAAGAGGTAGAGGCCAGAGGAGGACTTTAGGTCAAGTGAAAACATCCCTGAAAAGGGTAGTGGGACCTCAGCCCCTCCCCTCCCTCTCTTGATCCCTGGCTATGAGGTGAGCATTTTTTCCAATGTGTCCTCCCACCATGATGTCTGCCTCACCATGGGCCCAAAGCAACAGGGCCAGCTGATCAGGGGACAGATGAAAAATCCCTGACTCTGTGACCCCTGGAAAGAGGGTGTGGCTCAGCTGGCAGCTGTCTGCGCTTCCCCCTCAGTTCCCTCTGCTCCCCCTTGCATGCCAACTGACTGGTCAGTTTGCTTCAGCGTCCTCACTGGGGGTCAACGTGCCACTCTCCATTCCCATATGGGTGCTGCCAGCCAGGCAACGTGGTGCCCTCCACCACTCCAGACACCTCAGACCTTCCTACTGCATTTCTAAAGAACAGGGAGGTACCCTGGAGTGGCTAAGATAAAAAACAGAGGGATCTGGAATGCCTGAAACAGCAAACTATCCCTCCTTACCCTCACTGAAACAGGTATGCAAATCGTTACGTAAGTAGCCCTTCCCAGCCACTCCCTGGGTTTAGTCCCAGAGGGCTCCCTCCAGGGTAGTGACCCCTCGTGCCGCAGCACAGGTCCTGTGGTGGCAGACTTGTGTCAGTGTTCCTATAAGCCTGCTTGCAACTTATTCATCAGGTAACATGGGCTCCCAGAATCATGCAAATCCACTTGAGGTTTTTACCCTGAGTAGTGTGTACAGAATGGTTATTTTCAAAGAAAGATAAATAAATACTCAGAGGTCTTAATACCAAAGAGCTGTAGAGACCAGCAGCCACCAAAGACCGGCAGCAGACACCAGCACCTGGCAGAGGTGACCTAAGGTGTCCAGCACAAGCTGGCATCAGACGGTGACAGCCAGTGGCAGCAGTGACCAGCAGGTGGCTGTGTCAACTGTTGGCATCCATCATTACCTGGTGCTGACGATGATGTCAGGACTGCTGGCAGAGCTGCACTGTGCCAATTCACAACTTCTATCTGAATTGAGCCAAAGAACCCTAGACCAATTGGTACAGAATCTCCAGAAACTGTGAGCCAAAATAACCCTTTTTTCTTCCATACTGCTCACCTCGGTTATTTTGTCACAGTGACAGAAAGCTGACTAGGACATTGGGCAGACTCTGATAATGCCCAAACACTAGCTCACTTCCTAGACCATCACAGATACCTCCAGCTCACTCTGTCCAAAACAAAATGTGTAATTCTCTGAAAACACACATGCTCTTCCAGGTGGGGGAAAGGGCTACCGTCTCACAGCACTGTGTCTTCTGAGAAAGGCAGCACTTTTGTAGCAAGATCAACCAGAGTTCAAGTCCTGATGTGGCTTCTTAGGCAAGTGTGACACACACTGTATTTTTAGCACTCTTTTTTTCCATCCAAAAATTGGTGATAACTAAGACTATGTGATAGAATTTTTTTCCAGGTTAAAGATGATTATAAATGTGAAAGCATTTAACAAAGTTGTCCATGTGAAGTCAGTCTTCTCCTCCCCAGTACCCTTGGAGGTGCCAGCCTGGGTCCGGTTTGAAGCTGAACTTGGTTTCATCCCTAAGGGATTTCTTCTGCCTGCCCAGATCACAGTGGTCTGTCTTCTGCTCGCCAAAAATCTCAGAGTCCTAATTCATTCTCCCGCCGCCTTCAACTTCGCCTTCAACTTCCGAAGTGTGGGCTCTGCCCAGCTCCTTTCATCCTTTGCTAAGAGTGTTTTGGAAAGGAAGTGCTTTGAAATTCAATCTGACCCACTCCCCCACATCAGGCCATGGGGGGATAAATATAGCACAAATCCCAGCAACAAGTATTTTCACAAGCATCAGCAGCTCTAATGTGAATTCCCTGGCAACCTCAGAGCTACTGCTCACTATTTGGATCTGTCAATTCTATTTGACTTTTTAGATCAAATATTGCTCCTCTTTATCCATGTGGGAGGTCACTTTCTGGCTTGTCAACATGACTGGATGCTTAGATGAAAACTAGAACTCCTGGCATTTCAACTATGCTCTCCTCTTAAAAGCCATGCCACCGTCTGATTTGGATCCGGGTGGTCTAAATTATTCAGCCTCCTGGTATCCTGCCGGAGAAATGTCTGTAAGCAGAAATGGATCCCATCCCCTCCTAGAGCACAACAGATTTTTTGTTTTTGTTTTTGTTTCATGTCTGGTCTTGCAGGAGAGTTAAATCCTGAGTTCTAAAGCTTGCTGCATGGAATAAGAAAGATGGCAATTGTCTCTTCTTTTGGTCTCTTTGCACTTCGTTTTATTCTTCTTGAAGTTCAGTTTTAGACAAAACAAGAAGGCATTAAAAATAATAATAGCAGAGGAAGTCACTAGAATTCATTTCAGCATCCTGACCTTACTGTAAATAACAACCATCCTCCAGTGCATGAATTTTCTAGTACATCCAGCACTTTAATTTCTGTATTTTTCCCTAGAAGTATTAGCTTGTTCCTTTACCAGAAGAATCAGAATTTAATATTCAAAAACCTCAGGGCAAAAGATCTCTCTTGCCTCTGTTGAAACTGAGAAATGAAAAACTAATAAGTCTGGAATAAATTGCCAGGCACCAGCACAGTCCTGAGCTCACCAAGACAAGACGAGGGAACACGCATCTCTGTCTGTGCACTATCTCTTAAAGATGCAGGAAGCAAGCGGGGTAAGTGACACACAACTGCGATCCCAGTCCTCTGGGCGGCTGAGGCAGGAGGGTGATATGTTCGAGCCCAGGCTGGCAACTCAGAGACACTCAGTATCAAAATAAAATATAACAATAGGTTGGGAACATAGCTTAGCATGAAGGCCTTAGGTTCAATTCCTCAGGGCAGAAAAGGGTAGCGGGTACGATTACTCTGAGTGCGTTCTTGGGTGTTAATTTAGAAATCCTGACCACTGGCTACAACAGATGCCAGAGAAGCAGGAATCGGAGGAGCATGTGGCTGGCAGCTTCCCTGGGAACTCCGGCACCTGATTTAAGCTCTCTTTGGGATAAACAGAGGGAGGTCATAATTCTGTAACAGTCACAGATCAGCCAGAGTTTTAAACATTCATCCGTCGGTGTATCCAGCCAGCTCACGTCCTGGAGGGTCTATTATTAAGATGGAATGCTGTGCTGGGAAGAATTGGATCGAGAGCCATGAAGATGTTAGAGGCTTAAAGATTTATTTTTTAAAAAATTAATGAGAAAACAAGTTACTCTGGGGCCTAATGAGGTCTGGCTGGCTTGCTTAGGGATGTGTCTGGAGAACTCGGAGCCGCCCAGCTACCCCAGCTTTCCTGGTCAACCGTGGCCTCCAAGCAAACCCCACACAGTGAGGACTGGGAACGACTCCGTATTGTTTCTCCCAGGCTGTAGCGCGGTTGGGTCCAGACCCGCAGATCTCGGCTCTGCTCAGCTGCCTGTGGGCTGACTGGTCTCGGATGGCCTTGGAGGGGCGGAGGGAACCTCAGCTTTCCTGCATGTGGCAGTCACCCTCCCGGGGCCAGGCTGGTTGCGCCCGTGGTGCTGTGAGACTTCCGGGGCAGACCGGAAGTGCCCGTGGCAGCTTCACACGTAACCAGCTGCTCCATTTCTGCCATGTTCTACATGAATCACAGGGCACGAGGCTGTTCCAAATCCTAGGGATGGAGAAATAGACCCCATCCTCCTGCAGGGTGGACGCCAAGGTCCTATCGCAACCCAGAGCCTTCTCACAGAGCTACTTCCTCAGTTTATTATTTTTAAATGTTCTTAATTTTGAGACAGGGTCTCCCTAAGTTGCTAGGTTGCCCAGGCTGGGCTCAAACTTGTGATGCTCCTGCCTCAGCCTCCCTGAGGGCTTGGATTACAGACATGCACCTCGCATGACTGGCTGCTACTTTAATAACTTCATTCTCCAGCTGCATGTTAAGTTTCTGTCACAGTAACACAATTCACGAATCACCTTGAAAGGAGAAAAAGGCTTTTCATCTCAGGGTCTCACAGATTCCCGTGCGTGGCGGCTCAACCCACTTGCTTTGGGGCTAAAGGAGAAGCCACAAAGCATAGCAAACTCTCACCCCCTGGCAGACCGGAAATGTGGAGAGGGGCGGGGCCCTTATACCCCCTGGAGGACACGCCCCCATGACCTCACTTCCCGCACAGGCCCCGCCCCAGATGCTCCACCCCTCCCAGTAGCCGAGCTCCTGTAACCCAGAGGCCTTAAGGGGGCACCTGCCAAACTGCAGGGGCCAGGCCGGAGGCACGGGTCCTGACAGTTCCCCAAAGGAGTGCGGGCGCAAGGACTGCTGGAGAAGACGTGGCCCTGATGCTCGTGTTTTTCCATTCCTGCAAAACTGGGGACCGGGCTGTCGCCGGTTTCAGTGGCGGGCTCTTTTGCATTCCTCCTTAACCAGGGAACTGCAGTTGGCCTGCGGTTTAGGTCCCCGAGTTCTTGCATCCAGGAGAGGGTCAGCTCCGACGGCTCAGCGTCCCCGCGTGGACGTGCAAGTCTCCACCCGGGCTGCGATGACCTGAGCTCGGGGTCCTGCAGGTCCTGGGAGCCGCACCCGGCCGTGCGTTTGCCACCTCTCTCTTGCGTGGGGAGCAGGCCCGGTGTCCACCTGCCCCTCGTGCCAGCCATGTGCCCTCTGGCCACATTAGTTTCTGTGGCCCGCACCTCCCACGGTCCCAAGCCAGACCTCTGGGACAGTAAGCTCAGGATGTTTCTAAAGCAAAAGCCTCTTCCCTGGGGGCTGAGGGTGTTCAGATTTCCTGGAACAAGGGAAGGATGGGCAGGAAGTTAGAGAAGAGAAAGAAGAGCCCATCTCCTTTTTCCTAGATGTGTGTGGCGATCTGCTAGTGCAATAAGTGACCCTCCACTGCCGCCCTCCCTGTGAGCTGTTAGCAAGAGGCAAAGTGGCCTAAATTCTCCGGGGGGACACAGGTGTTCTCAGCCTCCCCAATGCACATTCCAGCCCTTCCTTCATTTCTTGTCTAACTTCAGGAAGAAAAACAATCCACTCAGCTGGCAAAACTAGATTTTATTCATGTGGTGCTTCTTAGCAAACACAAACAAGCTCTTTTTTATTTTTTGCTTTTTTTTCCCCCCTGTAGTGGAGATTGAATCCAGGACCTTCACACTGAGCTGAATCTCAGCTCTTTTTTTTAAACACTTGGGACAGGGTCCAGCTAATGTCCAGGCTGGACATTGTGATCCTCCTGCCTCAGCCTCCCAGAGTCCTGGAATTACAGGCATGCACTACCACCCCTGGCTATAAGCTCTTCCTGGGTCTCATAAGGTCTTGTGTCAGAGGTGTTTTACAGATATTCTACAGAGGAGCCACTTGACCCTGTTCTGATCTGTCGTGATAATGCCCCATGCCTGGGGCCCGGCCCTTCTTTCAAGCCCCTCCAGCTCTTCAAATGCAGCATCTAATTCCAGAGTCCTTCACCCTGAGTGTGAGTCTGCTAGAAGGCACTGGAAGGCGCTAGGGCACTCCTTCCCCCAGGCTCCCTCGCCAACCATGTGACGCCTCTGGAGTCCCAGCCCACCCACCCCTGGCCCACCCCCACCTCCACCCATCCCTCACACCTTACCCCCCTCCCAGGGCCCTCACCCCTTTCCCGGCC
>RJWM01048579.1:0-11430 GCA_004363535.1 Dasyprocta punctata
CTCACGGGAGGCGAATTTAAAATGGTAATTAGGATCTGATATGCTCGAAAGATGTGACCTACATGTAGATCGATCTAGAAAATCAAAGAAAAACTTCAGAGTCACCATTTTAAATGCAACTAGCTGCTGAGGTTTGGATCAATGTATCCCCAGGATACACATCCGGAAGGCGTGGTTCACCCCTGGGACAACTGGGAGACAGCGAGCTTCTGAGAGGCGTGGGCTGACTGGAAGAGGCTAGGTCACCAAGGGCCTGCCCTGAAGGGAGTCACGTGGCCTAGGTCTGTCCCTTTTCTTTCTTGCTTCCTGGGCACCATGAGTTGACCAGTTGACTGAACCACATGCTTCCTCCTCACCGACCCAAAAGCAATGGGGCTGAGCAGCCATGGTCTTCCTGATTATTTCAGGTATTTGTCGCAGTAGTGGAAAGCTGTGGACTAGCTAATGAAATAGTCCCAAGAACCTCAGAATATGGGTCAGTAAGTCCAAACCCACAACATCAGCAAGAATCTCACAGCTGTGTGGGAGCAACTCAGGGCAAACGAGTGCTCATGTGATGACCGTCAGAGCCAAGAAATTTAGAAATCACCTACAGTTACTCACCACAAAAGGAAAGGGTCCATGAAGACCAGAGGATCCTCGACTGGCCAATATGCACACAATAGCCAAACTGGAGGGACTTCTCGGGCTCTGGTCTGTAGGCCAGGTGCCTGGGCATTGAGATGGAGGTGCTAGAGGGATGGGCTGGCCTCGAAGCTCAGGAAGGCACAGGTCCTGCAGCGCAGAGAAGTGCTAGGAATGAAACACAAGTTGATCAGGGCATAAATGCTTGGGGCCAGGAGGTAAGAATTTTCAGGTATTACCAGGTGAAAGGTCAAGGAAGGCAGATCTCAGGAAGGGGAATTCAGTGTCAAGAAACTCATTAACATAATTTATCACATAAATAGAGCTAATGGCAAAACTGTCACTCCATGGGTACCAAAAAGAAAGTTCAATACCCATCTTAAAAGTAATCAATAAAATAAATTGAGGGGTATTTTCTGAACACAATAAAATACAAACATCACAGGCCCAAACTGGCATCTAACTTAACGGCCAGCAAAAATTCTTATTTATTAATTCATGTATTAGATGGGTAATCTTCACTAACCTCCAATGGATATTTAGCTTTTCCTTCAATTATTAATAAACCACAGGAGTGGGAAAATTACCTATGACTCTGTCACTATTTTCTCGAATCACTCTGCAGTTGTTGTCAACATTTCAAAATACCATTTACACCATTCATTGCTTTGGAAAAAAGTATTAGTTAGACTACAAACTATCATTCTAGTTAATGAGTAATAATACTTCAATAACTATTTTAGGGAGCACAAGAAATAACATCTTGGGGTCCTGCACTCATTAGGGCCAATGAAATCAGGAGCAAACAAAGATCTCCACTCTCTGCACTGGTGAAAAGGATTTTCAGGCCAGAACGAACAAGTCTTCATAACAGAACTTATTGCTGCCATTCTGTACCAGATCTTTCCCCGTTACACACACACGCACACACACACACACACACACACTCAATTTGGGTTCCTTACTAAATGACAGACACGGGATTGAAGCCAACAAGCAGGAAAGAGACAAACTAATCCACGGCACAATGTGATTCACTTGCCCCCCACCTTTGCAAACCCCCACACCTTTTCACTTTGTCGGGTTCCCAAAATAATCCAAACCAGGCCCAGCAAGAGCAGCATTGAGCTCCAGCAGCCAGAGGGCCTCAAGGAGGGGCCGAGGCCAGGGGGCACTGGGACCTGGGGGCCCACAGACACTTCCCTACACCTGAGGCTCCTCCTTGGGCTTTGCTCAACTTCCCAGACACGCTCTGGTCTCTCTGCAGACACCACAGCCAGGCTGGAACTCTTCCCATTTGTGTGGGGTCTGGTTCCTTGTGGAATTTAACAGCCTCCCCCACCAAGCCTGAGAAGGGAAGGGGCTGGGTGGTCTGTCCTGGTTTGCAGCAAGTCACTGGAACTGAAAGGGCTACAATATTGCTTTTGACCTGGCAACAAAGACAACCACTACTTAGTGAAATCAGGCAAATCAAAATATTCAGGGGGCCAAGCTGCTATATGCAACTTTATTAGAAAATTATAAAGACAGGAAGTGAGGCATAACAAGTAACTTCACCTAAAAACATTCAAATAACATCAAAACACACACACATACACACACACACATGCGCGCACCACGAAGTAAGCCAAACAAGGCAAATCTGTAGGCTTTATTTGGACCCAGGGGCACAAGTTTGCAGGCTCAGGCAATTCCTGCTGCCCCTACAAATGTTTGTCCTGTGGGAGACACTTTGCCCTAAATTAAATCTCTGTAAGTGACACTGCTTTGTATCTGTAATCTGGACTATCTGCTCCTTCCGCCCCCTTGGGGAAGCTTTCTGCTGCGCGCTGCCTCCTCAGTTCGCCGCTCCTCCTCTGCCAGCTCGGCTCCCGGCAGCCCCGCCTGGCATCTGAGCAGTGACCCAGGTCAGCACGCCCTCCTGTGAGAACTCAGGCCTCTCCTCCCGCAAGCACACGCAGCACTGTTGCTACAACCAAACAGAGTATGCAGCCAGGGAGGCTGCAGGGAGAGCCTAAATATAGTCACCAGTCAGGTGCGATTTCTTCACTGAACAGAGAATTACAGCATAAACTGGAATTTTTTTTAACTGTTGGAGTAAAACACATGATTTTGGGCTTCATTCATGAACCAATTCTTTTACATAACCCATGCTTATTTTAAAATATCCTTGTCATTTGACAGTCTACAGAAAGGTAAGTTGACTAGAAAATTAGCGTTAGCGCTGTCTGCAAATTGCAGGTTTTAATAGCTCTCGTCACAGCCACAGAAATAACCAAAGAGAATCAAATTAAGAAAGTGGAGCAATCCGGAAGACTCAAAAGAAAGGAGGAATTCTTAGCGTTTATGCAACAAGCTACAGTTTATGAAGAGCTTTCACGTTTTTCTTCGCTGGTCTCTAGGGGCCCATGCAGGCCTCAGGAGACCCTGGGGGCTGGGCTGCGCCGGAGCCAGGATTAGAAGTCAGGTGAATTGGCTCGGCCCAGTGCTGCGTTACCACAAGAGTCAGCACACTCGGTCTGCGGAAGGTTGTATAGTCAACGTGTTAGGCTCGAGGACCATGGCGTCTTTGTTAGAACTGCGCAACTCTGCCGTTAAAGGACAAATCCACAGACCGTGTGTAAACAGATAGGCAAGTGTTTCAATAAAACTTTACTGATAAAAAGAACAGGACGGCCCCATTTGGCCCACAGACCCCATCGTTTTCACCTCTGCTACACCCCCTCAAGCACCGCCCATCCTTCGCAATCTCATGAACCACCTCACAGCTGAACTGGCCACAGAAGGCGTAACGCCGGGAGGAGGGAGATAGATTGAAGGGGAGCTCAGTGAGCGTCTGGGTCAGGCAGGCTCACCTTCCTCAAGCACCAGGGGCTCCACCAGCCGCAGGAACTCTGTTTCCTAGAGAAGCAACAGGAAATCGTCTCAAAAGCACATGTCTGACGTTTGACCCGTTAGCAAGAATTTCACGATGGACTAGCAACGGAGTCCGGGGCTACTTGGCCCCTATTGCTTGATTCACACCCGGAGCAGGGTGGGGAGGCTCAGCCCCACCCCAGACCGCGGGCCACGGCTGTTCGGTGCTCCGAGGAGGTGAAGGACCCACGCGGCCCTCCGCCGCCTCCCGACGGCCTGGGACACTTGTGCGGCCGAATCCCCGCCCTGTCCCCACAGCCTCCCGCTGCGTCCCCGCTGGGCTCCGCTCTGCCACACCGCGGCAGCACCCCACCCCACCCAGGGCCGTGAGAACCACTCATGAGCGCCATCCTCCCTGCCAAGCACGCAGCTCCTGGGCCAGGACCCTTTCTTAGTGGTCGCGGCAGGTCTGGGAAGAAAGGGTGTCCTTTCGTCACGGGTCCCGCGGAGAGAGCCACCTTCCACCCGGAGACACAGAGCTTCCTGCGCAGGCAGAACCCTGGACTTAGAGCTTGGACCTGGGCGTGAGTCTGCAGGTGGCAAAGGGGCGGCTGCCACTCGAAATTCAGCCAGAGACTTGAACCCGCACACTCGGCAGTGGGGGGAGGAGGGTGAGCCTCAGGGGTCCACGGCGTCGCTCTCTTCTTCCCGGCTCGGAGCAGGAACCGGGGCAATGCCGGGCACCGCTAACTGATGTGCGGACCGAGCAGAGCCCACTCGCACAACCGCTGAAACAGCCGCTCGGGTGAGTAGGACCGAGCTGGCCAAGAGGTGGGGGAGCCCGGGGCCCCACCCGACCTGCGGCCGTGTCCGGGCTGTGAGCAGTGGACGGCAGGACCCCGCCTCACTTGATTCTCCACACCAGATCGCAAACTGGCCATATCTGATCCCTGCTTATCTAGTGTTTTTTCCTAAAACACACGGATAGCATTTTAAAAATTAAAAGTTTCACATAAAAATCTAGACTTCCAATATCCTTTAAAGGAAATAGAGCTACAGCTCTCAGCCGCATCTTTCACCCAGTCATCAGGGGATCCTGGGCTGGGGGGTTGGGGGGAGACCGGAGCCGGTTCTGGGGACGTCGCTCCCCACCCGCAGGTGACGACGGGCGTGGCACCGTGCCCCGCACACTGCTGCTCGCTGGTCCACTCCCTGCTGGCCTCCACATCGGCCTGCTTTCGCAGACACCACAGCCAGACCCAGTGAGTTACATTTAATAGGGACGGGGTGCAGGACGTGCCACCCCAAAATATGCCGCCACGGTGCATCGACTATTTTGAGATAAGGTCACTTACTTGGAAAGCAGCAGGTTCAAAAGGATCAAAAGATCCCTGAGATTGATCCTCCCTCAGAGGAAGAGAAGATTGCACATGAAATCTTCTCCCTGGACCAGGAGGAACGTGTCATTCCTATCATGGAGGATGGGAGCTGAGATGGAGGACAGGAATCTGTAGGAACAAGCCTTGTCACGCGATGTTGTCTCCCCTTCACTCCTCCACCCAGTGACCCACAGAGTCCGTCGCCTCGGCTCGATTTCCCAAGTTTCTACTCCTTCTCTAACGCAGTATGTATGAGCTGAGCAGGGGTCTGCGTCTCCTTGCGAAGGCTCCTGGGCCACACAAAACTGTGTGAAATGAATGATGTGCTCCTCCCTTCTTATATCAAAACCGTGTTGCCCTCCCCCACACAATACCAGCAGACAGCACCCTCATCCCACAGGCTGGAAGCACGGAATAAAAACCAGCGTTTCGCGTATCAGGTTGGAGTTGGGAAGTGTCCCGTCATTGCTTCCTGTGGCAGTGGAGATGTCTGGGAAATGACTGGATCCACCCTGGGAGGCGAAAGAGCAGAAGACTGGAGAATTCATTCTCACGTCCCTTCCACTGAATTCACTCCTTTAAACGCCTCAGGGAGCCCAGGATAATTAAATGACATTAATTAAAATACTAAAGATCAGAAAAGGGCAACCACAGGAGGGACAATGGCACAGCATCAAAGAGATGGAAAAATAACAAAAATAGCAACAATCATCCTCCTGCCTGAAAGCCCAGGCTGGAAGCTGAGCTGGAGCCTGTGGAGGAGCCTCAGGGCACAGCCCCTGGGAAGAGCCTGGGAACAGTCTGCCATCCCTCTCCAGGGTGTCCGGGAGGTCTGCGGCCTCTGTAGATCATGATTAAACATTGTAACATGATTGCCTTCAGAATCACCTATTCATGCAGAACGCACCACTGTTTTTGTGTCTTAATATGCTGCCGCACGGTCTCAGTGTTTGAGTTTTGAATTAAAAGAAAGCACTCAGCATCCCGCTACATTATGGAATGAGTCTCTCACATGAGCGTCTCCAGCTCAGCCTCCATTAGGTCTAGAAATGAAGCACCTACAGTCAGCAGTGTTATGGCTCCCATGTAGCGGGCTGAGGAATGTGGCAGATGGATGAGTCCCAGACAGAGGTGTGAGAGGAGTCAAACGAAAGCGGTCCCCGAAGCAGCCTGGCCCAAATTCTCCTCCCAGCAGACAGAGTGCTGTCAGTAAGTGTTGTACGCCCTTCCAAAGATGCTGTACCACAGATAAGCAGTTTGATCTTTGCAGATGATCTGTGCAGCTGTAAAGACGCTAACAAACTGTCTTCAGTGGACTAGATACAGAGACAGATACAGATATAGATATAGATAGATATACTTTTTTACAAATTCCCTGTGATGAATGTGATCATTATGTGTATCTAAAAGGTACCAATAAACAATAAAAAAAATTGAAAAGAGTAGGGGGTAATTCTTAACAGCAGGGCAAACTAATAAATACTGTTTGAGTCATATACACAAATTTCAAATAGGTACTGAGAAGAAATTAGTAAATTTTAAGTGGAGAAGTTTTCTCCCCAAGCTGGAGCTTACGAGCTGGATTTTGAGCATGGGAGGGGTCTGTACAGGCAGAGAGAGGGCGGAAGCAACATTGCACATGGAGGGACAAAGTCCAGGCAGCCAGAGCTGGCCCTGGGGTCACTGTGGGACTCTTGGAAATCGTAAGTCATGAGTGTCTTTCTGGATAAATTTCAAGCATGTGCTTCAGTCATAAGCCTTTGGTACTTGGTGGGGCGGGGGAGGGGCGGGGGGAGAATCAGATAACTGTAGCTGGCTACGTTTCAAGCTGGTAAATTCTCGTGCAGAAACTTGGCTGATGCCTGATCTTGGGAGGATTTTGAGACGATGTGTGTTCTCCTGGGGCTGGGAGGCTCTTCTTAGCACTTCAACGGGGACCACCCTCCCCAAGGCCAGTTTCCTTGGGACATCATAGCTGAGCAAAATCACCAGAGTCACTAGTGACAGAATCAAAAGGATTAGTGACACCAACTGGCCTTTTAGGAGTCATCAATACTTCATCTAAATATTGCAAGCACAACTTCTGTTTTATTGAAAACTGCTTCTTCCAGGGGCAGTGTCAGTTTGCTGTGAGGGTCCAAGGGAGATTTTTGCAGGTGAGATTCCCAGGTTAAAGAGCACACGTGTGCTGCACATCAGCAGCAGCAGGCAGCATGGCCACGAGTGCAGGAGCCCAAGAGCCACCTGCATCTTTGCTGTATAATTCTCACACATGTTGTCATCTCATATTTACCTTCTTCCATGCCAGCATATTGGTGCATGCATAGTTGTCCACTGCTAAGTCATGGTTATATAACTGTGTCCCATTGTGTGCTTGCACTAAAGAGGGGTCACATCTTCAGGCGTCCTTAGATGTCCCTGAGCTTCGAAGCAGTCCGACTGGTTCCCCACAGGCAATGATAGTGAACCTTTTCGAGAATAAGCACCCAAACTGCAACCCAAAACCCACTCATTTATCACAAAGTGTCAACACTGAAATTAAACCTGAATACCGAGGTTTTAGTTTAGAAAAGGCAACTGCTATCCAGTGCTCAGCTAACGGGGCGACTTGGCTCGACTGCCAACAGAGAGGGCCCTGTATGCCTGCTGCAGCACATGTGCCATGGGTTTGCCACCGCTGGCCTCAGAAACAGAGACAGCATACTTTTTGCATCTTGGCTTTAACAACTTGTGACCACTACATAGTTCTGCCAAATCTCAATGGCATCTCTGGAAAAGTTGGCCTAGGAAACGTGCAAGTTTCTGTGAATGTCTGAGGTAACTGTGGTACTTAACCTGATGTTCTGTGGACACTTCCTGTGGCAGCTCTCCTGGTTGGGGCTGACGGGTTGCACATAGTACAAAAACACATTGCCCAGGTGTTGCTAGCTAGGATGATGTGCTTCCAGCCTGGTTTCCCATTGTGTGTTAGAAGTAACAAGTCTCAAAAAAAGAAAAAAAAAGTAAAATATTTTCAGCAAAAAGAAAAAAGGACATTCACAGATTTTATGAACTGAACACATTCTCTATGTAATAGCTTTTGGTTTATTTCATGAAATTCTTAGGTCTGCCCTGGTGACTTAGTACTCAAGTCTCAAGGCTTATAGCCATCTTTCAGTTACCTCCTCTCCCGTCTCCTCCGATTGTTGCCATACGGAATGAGTTCCCACCCCACACCTCACACCCTCTCTAGCTTTCTCCCTGTCACAGCCCTAGGCTCCAGTGCTCAGTCTCTTCCCTGCAGCAGCATGGCAGCCTCTGAGCGAGTACCTCTGGTCTCCTCTGTGTGGTTACCAGAGTCACCTTTCAAAACACGAATCTTGTAGTCTTCATTTCTTGGATGTGTTCATGACCTCCAGCATAAAGGCTGTCCTCTTTGGTTGGACATTAAGTCCCTTCCCCTCAGCTCTCCATCTACCCAGCTTCACCCTTTTACTTTTACCCACTCCCCACCCCATTCAGCACCCTGGGTTATTTGAGCTCCTAGAATAGACTATGACCTCATATGATGTCAGGTCTTCCATCTGATGCTGCCTCCTTCTGGAATCCTCTTCTGTCTCCACCCTCATTATTCAAACACAGTTTTGAACCCCCACCTGTCAGAAGCTGTCACCTCCACTCCCTGTAGTCCCTCGTTTGCCCTGAATAGTCTCTGCCAAGGAGGTTGCATATGAGAGAAACCCAAATCTAATCCTGCTTTAAGGGAACAAAGCTCCAGAAGGAAGGATCAGAATTACTGCAGATTTAAATTTACAGTTCTACAGAGTTTTCCCCATATTTTAGTGCTATAGTTCTAGACACTGAATAACACAGATAATTGCAATTTGCATTACTATAAAATATGAGTCTGAGTGAAAGAAGTGACTTCTGATTCTTCTGTGTCCTGTGAAATTAAACCATCACTTACATTTCCCTCCCAAGACTGTAGGTTCTCATATCTGCTTGTAGCAAAACTAAACCTTACCGTTTTATATTTTGATTTTATAATATTCTGTCATTGTTTGAGAGTTTTTTAAAGAATAAGATGGTACTGTGATGGGATTACTTTATTTGTATACCACATACTAATTATAAACACTCAAATCATACCAAAATTAAGGCAAAAATCATCCCTAAAGTCCCACCCTACATATAAATCCACACCCACACAAGGTGATGTCACTACAGACTGCTCTTTGAATTTATACAGAAAACGCAATTGGGCTACTTGCACAATTTTTAAAGTATTTAGTTTAACATAGATTGTATTCAACAGAAGAAAAATGAATTGATGGGAACTAAAGAAATGCTAAATATGAGATGTTTCTTTGCCAAAGAAATTCCTGAAAGTTCCCTCTAAAATCAGGAAAATTTTACTTAAATATAGAAGAGGTACAAGTCAGATACTTTAGCTTTACATTTGAATTTTGGCATAAAGTTAGAATTCATTTGCTCATCCCTCAAACATTTTCCACATGCAGGACTCTGTCTAGACAATGGCAGTCCAACATTGCAATCAATAAATAATAATTTCAGATTGAGTTCCGTGCTAAGAAGAGCAAGGATGAGGGGTCCAATAATATGAGATAGTCACGGAGAGCTTCTCTGGGGGTGAGAGTGTGTAGAGTGTAAAGGAAAGCAAGGCGTGAACACGGCCAGGGAGGAGCATCCCAGGCAGAGGAAACAGCACCCACCCCGCGAGGCTGAACCTGTGTGAGTTCACAGCACTGCACACAGAGCCATGTGGGATGACCTAAGCAAGAAGCCCAAAACGGAGCAGGCAATGAGGGAAAGCTGGGGGCGGGCTGCGCAGGACTGCACAAACCTGAGTAAGGCATCTAGATTTCACTGCATTTGTAGTGAGAAGCCATTCACAGGGCGGGCAAAGGAGTGGCAGGAGCTGGCTGACACTGGGAAGACTGCTGTAACTCAGCGTGCGGCTGCCCTCTGGGGTGTGGGCAAGAGAAGGCTGGGAGCCTGACGGGCAGGTGCTAGCCGAGAAGACTCACTGACGAGAAGAGCATGGAGCACGGGCTAGCTCCCTTCAGTACTGCGACACGGGAGAGCTGAAAGCCCTGGAAATGTAGTTTCTCAGCCTTTGAGCCCAGACATCAAAATGGCAGGCCGTGCTCCCCCAGTGCAGGCTGGAAGGAGGACCCTACCTTGCCTCTTCCTCACTTCTGAGGGTTTGCAGATTTTGGCATTATTTGCCTTGCAGCTGTATAAAACCCACCTCTGTCTTTGCTGTTACATGACATTCTCCCTACACGTCACCATCATCGCATAGGGACCCAGTCACATCACGTTAGGGGTTCACCCAAATCTAACATGACCTCACCGTAACTAATTACATCTACAAACTTCCATCCTAATAAGGTCACATTCTCAGGTACTGAAAGTTAGCATTATAGTGCACTTTTGGGCAGGAGTCAGTGGGGTGGGAGTCCAGGAAAGTAATTAAGTCCAAATAATTCACATCATGGTAGAACAGGGTTGAGAAAGACGCCCTGGTTTTTGACCTCAGAAATTAAATTAGTGGCGGTGCCATTTGGCGGGGGGGAATGGGAGAGGAAGTGCACAGGGAGATTCCTGACAAGTAGAAATAAAGAACAGCTTTGAAGTACTACACTAGACATACCTATGAGATAATGAACTGTAATGTAGAAAAGTCAGTAGTGTTTTCAGATTTGGAGGCAGAAGAGCAGAATGGGCTGGAGAGGTAAATATGGGCACCATCAGGAAACCGAGAATTTAAAGCTCCAGACTGAGATGAGGAAATGAGGAAGAAAACACAGCAAGGAAGAGACAAGACGTGAACTCTGCAGCCGGGGACACTCCAGGGCACAGAGGTGGCAAGGACACTCGAGGTCGGGCCACGGCAGGGACACAGCAAGTGAGTGGGCGGAGACCAGGACAGGCCGCGTCTCAGAGGCCAGTGCTTCAAGAGGACAGAAGACACCAGCACATGAGGTCCAGGGGGGAAAGCTGCAGGGGGAGCATTCAGAGAGGCTGCTAGACACAAACCCTGGGGCACCCGTGACCTGGACAAAAGCCGTTTCTGTTGCGTGGTGGCACTTAGATCTGTCTCATTGAACCCGGGAAGATGCTTTCAGCTTCAGGGAAACATAAGTAAGATTAAAACTGGAACAGGATATGGGGCATCTCAGAAGAGTTAATTTACGGGAGATATTGCTATATATTTGAATGGTGATGAGAACGGCTCGGTGGAGAGAAGTGTGGTTGGAGAGAGAGATAATTACAGCAGCAAAGCTGTGAGTAGGACATGGGGTTGCTTCAGGGCAGAGGGGGGACAGGCCTCGGGCACAAGCACAGGGGTCTGTCCTTCATGAAGGAAGGGAAGATGCACTAACAGCTGTGAGGAGGTAGGCAGGCCTAGTACTGGAAATTAAGGAGGGGCTCTTCTAATTACTTCTCCTTTTGTTAAAGCTGGATCATTAGCTTAGACTGAAAAGGTGACAGAGTGGGTGGAGGTTAGGAAGGAGGCTGGCGTGGTTATTCAGCAGAATGAACCCGAGAGCAGGCCAGAGCAGAC
>RJWM01048580.1:0-11424 GCA_004363535.1 Dasyprocta punctata
TTACATTCCTACTTCGAGTGTGAGCAGGGAGGTCACGTTTTTAGAAAAGCATTCTTTATTTGCTCATTTCTAATTGTCTCAGTGCCACCTTTGGCTCCATGTTCTGCTCAGAGTTAAGATGCTGTGTTACACAACTCCATAGCAGCAGATAGTTTAAATGTATAAACCGGCGTGGACCCCAGGAGGAGAAAGAAATGGGCTTCTCAGGAGCCTGCCCAACAGGGCCTGAGTGCCTCCAATCAGGCGACAAGTAAGACTGCCTTCCGGGGACCTGTGCGACTGGTGTTGACCTCTGGAAGAGAAACATGCGCCACCCCCCTTTACGCCTACCCCGCAGGCTAAGAATCAAGGACAAAGCTCTGCCCCGCCCCCACCATAAAGCAACCTGCTCCTTCAGAGGTCTGGCTACATTGATAGCAACTAAGGTATGTGAAACAACTAAATGCTAGTATTGTTATGTTCATTTTGCAGGCCTGGGGCTGGCAGCCTGAGCATTTCTTTGGGAGATGGCAGTACGCAATGTAGCAAAAATGGGGGACTCTCTTCTGTCTTGTCTTTGAGGCCCAATATTCTCCTTGGTTTGCTTTATTCTGATTATTTTTTTTTTTGGCCTTATTTTATACTCTGCTTTTATTGGTTTTATAGTTTTTTTTTTTTTTTTTTTTTTTTTTTTTTTTTTTTTTTTTTTGTTTTTTTTGTTTTTTTTTTTTTTTTTTTTTTTTTTTTTGGTTTGATTTTACTATACCTATTGGAAAGGTCAACTATTCTGAAAATAACAAGATATACTGTAGTAGCTATTGTTTTCATAGTACCTTTCTTAGAAGTTCTGTATCAGTTCTACTGCTTTGTTTTGATTGACTTTGTTCTGTTACATTTTGTTGGATTTTACTATCTTTAAATTTAATAAAAAATTTAAAAAAATACATACTATACCAAATGTATAAACCTCAATGTCTGTAGAACCTAGCAGAGTGCATGCAATTCCTAATTCTGAATAATATTTTATTACGTTGAGATTTTCAGATAAATTTACATAAAAAAAATTCTAAGGAAAATAGGTTACCTATTATTCTCATCTAAATGTTTTATGCTAAAAATAGGGCACTGAGTTTTCAAAGATAATACGAAGTTGAATTCAGTTTTTTTTATCTGAATAAGGTGCTGAAGTATCCTGATTTTTAGAGGATGAAAACTATTTCCAAAATACATTTTTAATATTTTTAACATTAACATGATTGTGGCCAAGTTAAGTTAACTTCATGATTACATTTACATAGGTAATAATTGATGTAGCTGTGAGGCTCTTTCAAATTTATTCCTCTGTATGAAACAGATTTCAAGGCTTTATCACTGAAAGTGGTAGAGGAGATGCAAATGTGTTTTTACTGCTTAACTGTTATCATTCTCTTTGTATAGCTGACTTAAAATTTATAAACACATAAAATATACAGTAATATATATGTGCCTAACCAGCTTGCCAGATTTTATTTTCACCTGTAAAATTATTTCCCTTACCAAGAATACATTGAGAGTAATCTTAGATAATCAGTCCAATATAGACTTGCAAATATTCCATCCAGCATTGTGGGGTCTTCCCATTGACTCCCAAAATATTAATAAGGTTTTTTCGTTCTAAATAAAAATCAGAAGTTACACCTCATTTTTATCTCTCTCAAAAATCCAAAGACTACCTGATGTTTTAGAAGTCAGTTTTAATTATACTATGTATTTGGATTTGCATCTGATTCTTCATTATTTAAAATCTATGAACTGAACCTAAAATAAGTTCAGATGCTTTTATCTAATAACCTTCAATTGTGGTGGTAATAACTTTTTATCTAATAACCTTCAATTGTGATGGTGTTAAGCTAATGTAGAAAAAGAAAAAAAGGATCCAATTCTTTCAGTCACTTAGGAATAAAATTTTCTATGCAGTGACACTTTTGGACTATACTTGCTTAAGGTGAAACACTTCTCTGGAAATCTATGAACATTACAACAAAAATAACCTCATTTTCTCCATTCACCTCCCATTTGAAACCCTGCTGTTGCTATCCAGTGTGCTCATTTTCTGTTTCATTCCCCTCCTGTGGAGAGATCTAAACGATTCCATTTCACCACTTAGTTTACATGGGAGACACATGAAACTGCTTGGTATGATTTACTTGTAAATGACTTGATCTAATTCCTTTATTTTGCAGTTTGTCACTGTTTTATAGCTTAAATTAGTAAACCTCAGTTAAAGAATTAACATATAGAGAAATTGTGTCACATCATAAAAAATAATGACAAAATTAGGTGAAAAACAAGCAAAATTAGGTGTAAAACAAGAAAATTGTTCTTTGTAAATGGAATGAGGATTTTGTGAAGCACCCAAAGCAAACAGTGAAAATTTATATGGATAGTGGAAGGAAGTCTGGGTAGCTAAGTTATAGTGAAATTATGTATTAAATATGTAAATATTTTAAAATTATGATTTCCAGCATAGGGAGACATATATTTTTCTAAAAACTTAATAACTTAAATGTTTTTCACAAAAATACCTGCAATTTGGTCAAAATTGTCTTCCCTGAAAATCTGTGAAATTTAATCTTAGCGTTTCAGGATATTGTACAACTTAAAGTTAAGGAAACTTGAAATCAAGAAAGGAGTCTCACCCAATATCATCCAGTGCTACATGGTGACATGGTGGCCAGTTTTACACTGTGTACGGTTTAGACCTAAAATGTCCTCCGGAAGCCGCATGAGTTTGTCAGCTGAGCAGATCCTGGCGCTGCTGTCCTCACCTGTGGATTTGTTCACCGGAGAGTCCAGTAGCTAAAGGCGCTCTGGGGATGCGGAAGCTGATTGGACCTGATCACTGAGGACCCGACCTGGAAGGGAGGATTCTTGTCCTCAGTTCCTCCTCTCTTCTCTCTGCTTCCTGGCTGCCCTGAGAGGAGTTCTCCTCCACCAGGACTTTCCACCATGTCGTTTCTACCTCAGAGCCAGACAAATGTGTGTGGATTCATCTAAAAATCACGAAACAAAATCAACCTCTCCTCCTTTAAGTTGTCAATGTCAGATATTTTATCCTAAGGATGAAAAATTGATTAACACACACTGAATGACATTTATTATTTTGACTTCACATAATATTTATTAAAAAAATAAAAAACTCCTTATCACTTCTTTAAAAAAGTTTTCATTCTTGCTACTTCATGGAGTTTGAAATGCATTTTAAATTCTGTTCGTGTAAAATAATGTGAATAGCAATTGTCAAAAAATATTTTGTCATCTGATTATACTAAAATGATAAAATTATTAATGATAAATTATTGTTCACTGCATCTGCAAAACAAAGACACTGAAGTATCCAATTTAAGCTCAGTGAAAGGGATACCAAGGTAAAGAACCAATGATTTTGTGCTGCACCGGGCGATATGTGGCTATCACTTACTTGGCATTGAATCTAATCTAATCACTGAGTTTAGAAGAGAGAGGTCTTGGGTCTGACATAGTTACCAAATGTCTTGTGGAGGCAGAGCAAAATTTCTAGACCAATACAGAAGGAAGCTCCATGATGGGAGGAAGAAATGCATTTCCACTTGCACAAGAAAGTTTGCCCTGTGTATCAAATGAACTAAAAGAACAAAAAGTGCACACTCTTTATGCAATAGCCACTGGAAACTTTTGACATTTGTGAAATATTTAACATCACTGTAAAAAATGAGAGAAAGTATATCCTAAAGTGATGTTAAAAAAAAAAATAAAAAACAAAGGAAACTTATGGGCAGTGATAATAAGCCCTTTCACTTTGATGGCAAGAGTTAATGTTGGAATGATGTCAACAAGAGAAAGCCCTGAGTGTGGGAAGATACGTAATCACTAAAATATTGACATGATGTCACAATAGATTGTGCAAGTCTGACAAGAGGACATAAACATGAGTCTCAGTCCTATGCATGCATACCTGAAAAAAATGATTTATTCAAGAGGGGAATTGCCAAGGCAAACAATAAAAAATGTGAGTTCAGTGGTACAAATGTTGAATTTTTAAGGTGCCATAAGACTCCGGATCCTTACTATTTCAGATCTAGTATATCATGTGGATATAAGCAATTTATGTATGTTTAGAATGCATTCTTGAGTCTAATGAATATAACAGAAAAATAAATTGCTACTTAATAATGGTGGTTTTGCTCCTGAAGTTTGGGATAGTGGATGGCGAATTGATTAATCCTTTCAAAAAGAAATGTTTACAAATAACTTATTTATTGTGCAAAGTTTGATTCATGATACTAGTTTGAGTTTCTAGCTTGAGAGATACAATTTTTGAGGAGAATGTTAGATATTTTCAGAGATTTTTTTCAACAATTAGTTTATGGACAGATTTTCTGACTGAAGAACGCAAAATAACTCATATTAAGTGTCTGGTATTCAATTATAATTGTTTTCTTTTTATGTATTTTCCTGAAATATTTGCCTGGCTTTATTAGACTCTGTCAGATTATGAAGCTTCTCACACAAGATTATCATCTTCCCAGAGTTTGTTAATGAAATAGGATATTTTCAGAATTACTGATACCAGATACACAGATTATTTATTAGTACCAGGAAATATGTCCATTATTCTTTCTTTGTCCTCAAGTTTACAGCTGTATCTGAAATTACAAGGGAATGTAATGATAGATTTCTTTAAACTAAAGTGTAAATATTCACATATTCCTAATATTCTGTTACTCAAAATGGTAGTTTTTCATGTGTGAGAAATGTTTAACATGCTGGCTTCCAAATCATCTTGTTTATATAGTTAATAAATGCCTATATAAGGCTTGCTCTGAGCCAGACCCTGTCGAAATCACTTTCCCAAGAGAACATGAAAATCTAGTAACACTGCATGATAGATGCCATCCTTACTCCCGCTTTCAGTTGAAACCATGGACAGAGGATGGTACAGTCATGTTCCACATCCTCACAGCCATCCAGAGGTAAAGATCTCTGGCTCACAAAGTCACCCTCCGAACAACTACCTTATAAAGGCTGCAGGAGTTGAAGTATCTCCATCATCTTTAGAAAAGACAGCGTCTATCATTTCTTTGTCTGCCTTTCTTTATACAAGTGGAAAAAAATCATTAGAGTTGGAATTGGAACCCTTCCTTTAGGGAACTTTGTAGCTTTGTGTACAAACTTCATGTGTTCTGCTATATGGCCTTAGATTATTCTGAGAATTTGTTTTAAACCTCTTTGGTTGAAGTATAGCTAAACTGACATAGGGAGAAAGCACATCAGTCCTTGCTCATTTCTGTGAAAGTCTTTCCCTAAAAATCAGCTGCAGGTGACGGCTTCATTTGTGATGCTTTTGATTTGAAAGAAAATTGAGTGTGAGGTGTAGAGAAAGGGAAATGCTGTTACAGAGAAGAGTTACTTTGACAAACATGGTCAAAATGTCGTATAAGCTGGAATCTAAAGGAACATACAAGAAATTCACTCATTTTAATACATTTTCTTCAAGAGAAGAAAACCTTGTACATACTCTCAGTCTTCCCCTTGGATGGAAGTCAAAGAGCACAGCAGGTGTGCAGACTAAGGGAAAGGGGAGGAAATAGGTCAACCACACTTTCGTCACCTTCCTGCCTGAAGAATTCTGGCAGATTAGGACTGAACTGAGAGGTAAAACTGGATTTAATTGGATAATAAATTAGTGTTTTAGAATTGACAATATCAGACCCTTGTGTTGTTTAAAATGAGATTATGAAGAATTGAAAGTGACAGGAGAAACCAAGGGATATTTCTAGGATTACAATCAAGTATGAGTAGATCAAAGAAAAATACCTTAAAAATGTCTGAATAAAAATAATTAATAATATTACTATTGAATTACTATAAGTAATAATTACAACTCAGGTGATCCCAGAAAAGACACTTGGCAATGCCAAAGCAATTGCCAAAGCACAATCCCAATCACCTATATTTTCTGGTGCTTGAGGTGCTCCTTGTAATGCTATGTCCACCCTAGAGATATTACATTACCATCAGTGGGGGCATCATATTTTCTTTTTAAGATCTCTAAACTAAAATAGATAATGCTCGCTAGTGACTATCCAACTGAGTGATTTTAGGCCTGGTCTAGGTTCTCCACATGCACTTTGATCTGAGTGGAATTATTCTGTAATTCTGGCTAGTGTGAAACTCACTGTGATGATCATCCTTAAATCTCATTGTGCCACACTCACTCAACTTCCATAGGATCAACAACCAGGGAAGCATTTTGGAAGACTAAGAAGGGAAAGCACACATACGTTGACTGTATTTTTCATTTGGAAAAACTATTCATATTCTAGGGAAATAATAACAACTGATTTTTTAAATAATAAATATCTAAGGTTTTGATAAGATCTGTATTTTCTACAAAGTCTTCATTTGAATAAGAAAAATATATGCAATTTCGTTGGTCAGTCTACTATTTATTTCATTTCAAATGGCTATTACTTCATTTTACTAAGATAGTCAATTAATGTTGAATTAATAAGGTATTATCTTAGTTTTGGACAGAAGAATTTTTCTTTTTGGATGCCGCAATATTTAAAAATAAACGATAAAAAAGAGTTTCCTGGCTGGTTTGGAAAACTCTGGGTGTGATGTTAGAGGAAATTCTTTTTTAAACCTAGACAATAGGGACCAGTAATGTAGCTCAGTGGCACAGCACCTGCCAGGCAAACACAAGGTCCTGAGTTCAATTCCTGATACCAAATAAAAAATAAATTCAAACAATAATCACAGTGTTACCAAATACAAGTATTATGTATGGATTCTGATATTTTTATAATTATTATTCTCACTCCTTTATTTTATCCTTCATTATTTTCCTCTTGTGTCAATTTATTTTGCCTACTCATAACTTTTGCCATTTCATTTACTACACAGACTACTCCTTTCTGAAATCAAATGGCTCATTTTTTTGTTCAACTCACACAAAATTAAAGAACATCTTGAACAGTAGTAAAGATTCACACCAAAATTTTTTTAAAAGAATGAATTTGAAACCATAATGCCATAAATATACAAAGAAGGGCATGTGCTTTGGTATCTGCAACAAATGAATAATATAATTTAAGCTATAGATTTATTTCATAATAAATTTAGAAAATTAAAGTAAATAAACTATCTTAATTGTTCAACAACCTCTTGCATTTCAAAAATGCATGAATTGAGACAGCAGTAAAATTATGAAGTATACATGTCATATGAAGAAATTGAGAACAGTCAAAGTTTACATCACATTTTCCAATATAGCTTCATTATGTTAAACTGTCAATCTGCAAGTCTTTTTTTTTCCTGAGATATTGATGTATTAGATTTTAATATAGCAATCACTGTGTGCAACTATCCTAAACAATCATCATTATTCATGCTAATATTTTCATCTAAAGATGCTTTAACTCATTCAAAAATAAACGGTGATCCTAAAAGCATATTACAACAATTGAAATATGAGGGTAGTTTTTCTGTCAAGCACTTCAAAAGTTAAAGGACTTCTGTCAGCTAATCTTGATCATCAACTCTCCTGAATTAAGATACTTCTGGGTAGGTGAGTGTGCTCACCTCATCCACAGGTTGCCTACTGATGAATTCCTAACTGAGTGGCTTACTAGCAGTTGTGGAGTCCAAGGGATAGAGGTGGATCATGGGGATAATCTGATCCCTGGAGTTTTCTTTCTGGTTGTTCCAGTGATCTCTACTAAAGTAGACATCATAAGTTGTGCAGTCTTGCCCTACCGTCCCCTTCTATGACAAAGTTTCCTGTTTGAAGGCAGTCAACCATGGACTGAGCCCTTTGAAACTGTGAACCAAAATAAATTTTTGTTCTCTTACACTGAAGTTTCCAAATATTTGGTCCCAGAGCATGAAATCCAAACCATACAGAATACTGATAACAAAGAAATGAAATCAGTGAGGTGAGTAAACTTGAAATGTGATTCAGGAGCCTTCAGAACTTTGCTAGAGAAAACCTAAAATACGGCAGGCAGAATCTGATGGCAGATTCAGGTTGGAGCTCAAAAGGCCACTCTGTGGAATGTGGTCTTATGAATGTTCCAATGGGAACAAAGACAATTAGGAACTGAACTAGAGGCCATGCATGTTACAGTGCAGATTTTAAGGCAGCTCAATATTGTGACTGTGGCATCAATACTGATAACTCCCTTTATCCAGATTTTTATCAAGAATCAAGAGTGAAAGAAGAGCTCAAAGATTAGAAAAACATTCGTTTTGTCATGAAAAGAAGAAATTGTAAATTTGGGAACAAGGGAGATGTTGCTACTGAAGACATTAGCAAGTGGAATTTTGACCTCTCTAGAGTATTTGATTGGAGAATAGGCATGGCTTAAGAAGTGACTAGATGTCAAGTAGACAACAGGTGCACTTGTGCCAATTAATCTTGGTTGTCAGCTTAATTGGAGTAAATGATTCCTGGAAAAGTGACTGGGATTTGAAGATATTGACCTCATCAGTAGGTTAAATCACTGACGAGTTATAATTGAATGAACTATTAGAAGTTGTAGACTACTTGAAGTAGTGCAGGGGGGAGTGAATTTAGAACAATGGCTTGTCCCTGGCTTCTTTCTCTCTGGTCATTCCCCTGCTCTCCTCTGTGAAGATGCCATTACTTAGGCAGCTTTTCTCCTTCATGCCTTCCTGCCATGATGTTTCTGCTGTGGAGCTAGTCACCCACCTCTGAATCTGTAAGCTACAATAACCTTTACTATCTTTAATTTGCCCATGTCATGTGTTTGCTAAGCAACCCGAAAGCCAACCAACATAACACCCCAGCCAAACTTTAACATCTCTTTCCCCATTTTAAGTTGCCATAGTAGGTGTTTGTCAAATGATTTCTCCCATGAAGTTAGTTTAATGCAAGAAAGTTCCATCTTGCATGAAATTAGGAGTGAAGGAAACACTTCTTTATGCGAGAGTGACCTCAGTGCCTAGAAAAATTAAACTAAGACAAGAGAAGACATCAATATTCGATGCATTCCTCTCAGACATTATGCATTTTAAATGCAAAAATAAATTATCAGAGGCATGCACAGTAAAATCAATAGTTCTTAACACAAAACAGCAGTGTTGATTGAGCAGGGTTACCACTGCATGGTGGCTCAGGAGGGAGGACGCAATGGGAAAATATGCAGGGTTCTTCTGTGTACCAGTAGAACTAATAACATACTACTGGCCCACTACTGGGGTAGTAGATCCAAGAATAATGTTGGATAAATAGCAAATCCATAAAAATATGACAAATAATTTTATGAATTATGCATGCAAATAATTGCATATGGAAATAGGATATAAGTATCATGTGATAGAAAAATTGATATAAAAAATGGAGTAGGGTTAGTGTAATGTTTTCCTTTTCACTCTTGCAAGAGTCACTCAATGCTTTTCATAAGGTTTTAAATCATAAAATAAAATTAATGAATTAAGTAATTAGTTTTACATATCTTACAAGAAAAACTATACAAAAACAATAAATGTAATGTAAGATCTCTCCAGAAATGGGTCTAATAGGATGTATTTGCATGTGCATGTGCATGTTTGTGTGGGGTGCGTGAGTGTGTTGTGTGTATTTTGGGGAAATGGGAGATTTTAATGTTGGCTACAGTAATTATTGAAGCCAGCAATTTCAACATTTGTATATGGGTTGGCGGTCTGGAGAATTATAGAAGAGCCATTATTTCATGTCAAGTCAAAGGGTTTCTAACTGTACAACACCCTCTTATTCAGAGTTCAGCCTTTTTCTACTACTATAAGTCTTTTAACTGGTGACATAAGGTCCACCCTTATTATGAAGTAAAATCTGTCCACTAACAGTCAACATATTGTGAATGTTAATTCTATCTGATAAATATCTTTAAAAAAGCAGTTAGTTTGTATTAGGCCAAGCTGCTGGATGCCACTGTCCAGTCACATGACACTGACCTTCACACCCAAGTAAGTAGTTGGTCTTTGACTGAATTAGAAGACAGTCGTAAAAGGACTGTGATACACAGCAACACCAGCAGAGCCCAGCTCAATTTGTCAAGTGGCTAATGTGAGAGGTATATTAAGCCACTAAAATTTGACAATTTTATGGGCAAAGACTAACTTGTTATGAAATACAGTATCTATAAATATAACATTTTACTCTAAATCCATTTATAAAGTTAAGATACTTCCACTTCAATGATAGAAATTATTTCTATTTTAAAAACCAACAAGCATTATAACATTCATATTTGAACACATGCACAAGATACAATAAATTTTCACAAAAGAACAATGAAAATCAATGAAATTAAAGCATAGTAATAAAATCAATTTGCTTCTAAATCATGAACAAAAATGGATCAAAATAACAGAAAAGAAGTGTTTTAAAATAAACCTAAATTTCAATGGTATGATAAAATGTGAAATTAAAATTCTAAGAGAAAAGCTAAGATATTGAACAGATCAGAAATTTGACAAAATCATGAAGGAGTCTTGTGGTAAAACATTGAATTCGTGTTTTTTATTCCTTCTGTTTTTAGAGTATGTGTAGATTTATTGGAAAATAATAGATTTAGAGGAGGTAGAGAAAATGGGAGAGAAAGAGGTAGAGAGAAAGACTGATTTCCTGTTTTCTACACAAAATGCAGTATATGAAAAATCTAGAAACAAACTGACATATCAGTGAAGGTTATGAATTTGTCAGAAGAAAGTAGGAAAGCATTTTAATAATTTTTGTTAGATTTTAGAGTTAAATAAGAAAAATCAAATGGGAAGGAATTTGATCAAAGACTAAATCAAAGTTTTGGTCAAAAATAATCTATGTTCATAATTAAAATACAAGTTAACACAACTGGAAGCCACAATTGTGATTTTATTGCTTTGGTAAAGTAAAGAAAAGGTTTTTTGTATAATAAACCATGATAGAAAGATAAAGAAAACATAAGGCAATTTTTATTTAGGCAAATTACTTTTAGCATTTGACATGTATAAACTCCTTCATAAACAAATATGAATAAAATGTAAACTATGTTGCCCTCAAACTTGATAAAAGCCAAAAAATTTTAGTATAGACAATGCTGAAATTGGGTCAAGAAAAAGGGTCAAAACAAAAAAAAAGTGTATTTGCAAACTCATTTGATGCTCTTAGAATTGTTGATGTATTTATTAATTGAAAGCACGCATAGCGTCTGTTCTAGTAATGTCACTGATAGAAAATTATTCTTGTGAAAAACTTAATGAAAATAATATATATAAAACTTGACTGACTGAGAGCCTCAGACCATATGGCCCTGGGTGAGCAGGCACACACGTGACTGGCAGGCCAAGTAATCAGCAAGACCAGCAATGTGGAAGCATCTGAAGCAGCAGCGAGGAGAAAGCAGCTGGACTCTGGAGAACTCCACCAAGAGAAGACCAAAC
>RJWM01048581.1:0-11430 GCA_004363535.1 Dasyprocta punctata
TTTTTTTTTTTTGGTGGCACTGGGGATCGAACTCACAACCTCACACCTGCCAGGCAGGGTCTTAAGCCACTGAGTGATTCTCCCAGTCCTTTTATCATGAATGAGTGTTGGACTTTATCAAAAGCTTTTATGGCATCTATTGAGATGATCATATGATTTTTGTCTTTGGCTTTGTTGATGTGGTGTAATACGTTTATTGATTTGTGTACGTTGAATCAATCCTGCATTCCTGAGATGAATCCCACTTGTTCATATTGTATAATCTTCTTGATGGTTTGCTAGCATTTCACTGACAATTTTCACATCTATGCTTATTAGGGAGATTGGCCTACAGTTCTCCTTTTTGGCTGGCTCTTTCTTTGGTTTCACTATTAGAATAACACTTGCTTCCAGGAATGAATTACGGAGAATTGCTTCCCTTTCCATTTCATTAAAAATTCTGAGGCTTACAAACATTAAATCTTCCCTAAACGTGTTGTAGAATTTAGCTGTGCTTCCGTCTAGACCTGGGCTTTCCTTTGTTGGTAAACGTTTAACTACATTTTCAATTGCAGTAGCTGATATTGGGCTATGCAAAATTTTATGTCTTCTTGATTCAAATTTGGTAATTCATATGTTTCTAAGAATCTCCCCATATTTTCTGTATTTTCCATGCTTTGCGAGTAAAGACTTTTGAAGTAGGTATTGATGATCTGAATTTCCACAGGACCTGCAGTAATTTCACCCTTTTCATTCCTTATTGCATCAATTTGAGTTTTTGCTTTCCTTTTCTTGATAAGGTTGTCTAGGGGATGTATCAATTTTGTTTATTTTTTGAATGAACCAACTCTCAACTCATTAATTCTTTTTACTTTTTATTTATTCTCAATTGTGTTAATTTCTGATATGATCTTTAAAATTTCCTCACTTCTATGAGGTTTGGGTTTGGCTTGTTTTTTTTTCTAGAAGTTTTATATGCAGCATTAGGTTGATTATTTTGTGCTCAGTGAGTTTTCTTGTTATGGGAATACATTACCATATATTTCCCTCTTCAGACCACTTTCATTGCGTTCCACAGTTTCTGGTATGTGGTATCTGTATTTTCATTGAATTGTAGATATTGTTTAATGTCTGCTTTAATTTCGTGAATTTCTCCCTCTATTTTGAATGATAGTTTTGTCGTATACATCAATCTGAGTTGAAAGTTGCTTTCTTTTAGAATTTGGAGTACTCAACTCCAAGCTCTCCTTAACTTGAGAGTTTGAGCTGCAAAGTCCACTGTGATTCTGATGGGCTTTCCTTTGTAAGTGATGTTTCTCTTCCCAACACCTTTTAAAATTTTATTCTTGTGTTGAATTTCTGGAATCTTGGCTAGAATATGCCCTACAAGTAGTTTTTATTTTTTGATCATTGCTAATTGGAGTTCTAAATGCCTCACTTATTTGTATGTCAAGTCCTTTTTGCCTACCAGGAAAGTTTTCTGACACGATGTCTATAAGGATGTTTTTAAATGTCATTTGTGGTGTCTCCTGTTTGCTCATTGACCCCAATTAATCTTAAGTTATTCTTCTTTGTCTCATCAAGCAGCTGCTGGATTGATTTCTCATGTTCCCTTGCTACTTTGGAGAAATTTTTCTTTTCCTGGTCACTAAATGCTAGCCTGTCTTCAATATCTGAGTTCCTGTCCTCACATTGGCCTAATCTGGTTTGAATACTTTAAGTGGAGTTTTTATTCTCCTGAATATCTGCTTGAATCTGCTTTATGGAATTCATTCGATTCCTATGTTGTGCTTCCATAATTTGCTTCAACACATTTTTTTTTTGTCTGTCTCTGCTCTAACGTCACTAAGCATGGTGTGTATTTTGGTAATCTCTGTGGTTATTTGAGAGATTATTTCTGATTTCATTTTTTCCAGAGCCTCATTCAGTTGCTTTGTTCTCACTTTGGAGAAACCTTGTAGGGGGCTTTTGGATTTTCTAGCCTCATTGTCACCTAGGTTTGCCTTTGGTGAACTGGGTGTCTGAGGTTGTGTCCTGTTTAAATGTCTTCTCATTTCTTTTGTTTTTTAGTTTAATTCCTAGAGTGACACCTGTTAGTTCCCTGTAGTGGGTTGCTTTATTGGTGGTATTAAGGACATCCAGGTAATGATCACTTCCCTGAGGTATCTTCCAGGTGTAGCTGACTCCTGGGCTCTGAGTCAACTGGAAGATTCCACCTCCTCAGTTTGTCAGATATGGGAAACCACTGCTCTCCTAACCCACTCCCTGTTTCCTTGACACTGTGCTTCAACACTCTCCATGACCCCCAAGCAATCTCAGTCCTAGACCATCAGGGCCAACAATTATCCAGAACAATTGTGTCAATTCTGGCTGCAGTGACACCCACAGCACCAAACACAGCCAACAAAACAGGAAACTGAGCCAACCCCTGATTTGAAACCCTCAACCAAATAAACTGATTTTGTAGCAATAGCTCACAATGAAGAAAGATCATATACAATACATAAGTCCACAATATGTCAATTCTGTCCTCGAGGGTCAGGATGCAAAATGGATTTAAGAGAAGGCAGAGAAGTGGGAAAAGGGAAAGAGAGTATAAGTCGGTTGAGCGACAAAGATGGGTCCCATCAACTCAGGGAAACCACTGCAGAAGACTGAGGGAGACTAGAGCCAAAAGAGATAAAAAGTAGAACAGGACAAATCCACACCAAAAAGGAGGGCAGAAAGCACATTCATACTAAAAAAAATGATAATAACAAAAATAAACTATACAAAACAAAAAATAGAAAGAAAAAAAAGTCCACTTCCAGGATTCTCTCTGGATTCACTAGTAGACACTCTGTGGAGACCACAACCCAAATCATGGCACTATATCCCCTCAAGCCAGCAACTGCTCGAGGATGGAGTAGTAGACAACCTTAGCAGGCCTGCCCCCAAGAACAGACTCACTGGGCTCACTGAAGTCCAAGCAATCTCCATGGGTCTGTGCCCAACTAGGAGTTGCTGGGGAAAACCAGCAACAGTTTTAGCTCCAGGCTTATCTGGCCAAGTCCAGAATAGCTCCCAGCCAGTCCCTCTCTCATGCAGGAGGACCAAGCCCTCTGCACTCACTGCCAGCCAGCACAGTCCTCCACACCTGCCACTTTCCTCCACCAACAAAGGGCTTCGCAGAGGCCCCCAAGGTCGTCAGCCGTCATGAACACTGTGACCGTCTTCCCCCAGTCTCCAACACATCCCCTCATGCAGTGAGTCTGGCTCTGGGCCAAGGCACAGCCAGCTTCCACCTTCTTTTTTATGACATTTTTCTTTTCACTCTCTCTGTGGGGTTTGATTCAGACTTCAGAATCTGCCAGGGTCTAAGGAACCAACTTCCATCCTTTTCATTTTCTTCAAGATGGTATGTTCCCGTGTCTAGACAGTGTCTCTCAGACAGTCTGTTTTCTCTGCATCTTACTACTTCACCATCTTCCTGGAAGTCTCTGTTGTTTTGTTTTTTTAAGACAGTGTCTCACCATGTAGTACAGGTTAGCCTTGAGCTCACTTTATAACCCAGGCTGCTTTTGAACACTTCCATGATAAAGAACACCTGAGGAAATTCATGACCACTAAACCAGCACTCCAAAATGTTCTGAAGGGCATTTTAGAAAGGGATGATAAGACCTACAGCTCCATGAACCCCAATAGAAGGAATCCACTAGGAAAGGCAACCAATTAGAGGGAAGAGAAAAAGTAAAAAAAAGAGGGGAGGGAATAATAGAAAAACAACATGATAAGGATAAATCAATGCATATCAGTTTTAAGCATCAATGTTAATGGTATCAATTCACCAGTCAAAAGACATAGACTGGCAGAATAGATCAAGAAGCAAGATCCAACAGTATGCTGCATGCAAGAAACACATTCAATTGTGAAAGATACTCATAGACTGAAAGTCAAAGAATGGAAAACAATGCTCCATGCAACAGGAACCTAGAAAAAAGCAGGGGTTGCTATTCTCTTTGCAGATTAAGTTAATTTTAAGCCAAAACTTATTAAGAGAGACAAAAAGGTCACTATATCTTGGTAAAGGGAGCAATCCAAGAGGAAGAGATAACAATCATAAATGTATATGCAACAAATATCAGTGCACCCAGTTATATAAAACAATTATTACTGGCCATGAAAAATCAAATAAGTCTTAATACAATTGTATTGGGAAACCTCAATACCCCGCTGTCACAAAAAGACAGATCTACTAGACAAAAAATCAATAATGAAATATTAGAATTCAATCAGACTTTTCAGCAAATGGACTTAGTAGATGTCTATAGAGTCTTCCACCCCACAACATCAAAATACACATTCTTTTCAGCTGTACAATGGACATTCTCCAAAGTAGACCATATCCTGGCTCAAAGAACATGCTTAAGTAAATGTAAAGGAACTGAAATTATTTCATGCATAGTATAAGATCCCAGTGCAATGAAATTGGAAACCCACGCCAAAGGAAACCACAAGAACTTCATCAACACATGGAAATTAAATAGCACAATACTGAACAATCAATGGGGGAGAGATGAAATTATACGAGAAATGACAGCTTTTATTGTTGAATGACAATGACAATACAACATACTGGAACTTGTGGGACATAATGAAAGTAGTGTTAAGAGCGAAATTTATAGCAGTAAATACTCATACCAGGAAAACAGAGCAAGCACATGTAAACAACTTAATGTTGAATCTCAAACTCCTAGAAAAAGCGGACCAGGCTAAGCTAAAAATACATACAATGGAGGAAATTATAAGGATCAAAGCAGAAATTAGCATTCTAAAACCTAAATAAAAGTACAAAGAATCAATGAATCAAAAGTTGGTTCTTGGAAAGACTAAATAAAATTGACAAATCCTTGACCAATCCATGCAATTAGGAATGAAAGGCATAAAATCACAAGAGACCCTGGAGAAATCCAGAAAATCATCTATATCTACTTTGAAAACTTGTATTCTAATAAAATGGAAAATACAGAAGAAATGGACATATTCGTAGATAAATATGAATTACCAAAGTTGAATCAACAATTGATAAAAATCCTAAACAACTCAATATCAATAAATGAAATTAAGGATGTAATTAAAAATTTATGAAGAGGCTTCCAGGAAGATGGTTTGAACAGTAAGCAGCAGAGTAAACAGCCTCTCTGAGAGATACAGTCCAGATGCTGGAATATAGCACCATGGGGTAGACAAGAGCGAAGGAAGTGGGTTCCCTGGACCCATGAAGAATCTAAAGTGACAATTGAAATCCACAGAGAGAGTAAAGAAAAACTTCAATGAAGAAGAAGGCCGTGGCTGGTGGTTCCTTCACCTAGAGTCAGACCCATTGTATGAGAGAAGCTGTTTGAACCTGGGGACACACAGTCACAGTGACTGTGGTGTCTGGTGACCCCAGAGGCCTCTGCAAAGAGTCACAATGGTGGAAGGGAGAGGTGGATGCAGAGGACTGCATTGGCTGGTGGTGACTGCAGAGGACTCAGTCCTCCTGGGGGAGAGAGTGGTTGGCAAAGAACTATTTTGGAGTCAGGCCAAATAAACCTGAAAGCAGAACTGTTTCAGGCTTGCTCCAGCAGCTCCTAGCTGGGTGCAGACTAGTGGAAATTGTGCAGACTGAGCCCCCACTCTGTGCACATCCAGTGGCCATAGCAGAGGTTCCCTGCAGGTACCAAGCTTGGTATGGTGGTGGTGCTCATCCCCACCCCCAGGCACACTCCAGGAGCCATAGTGGAGGCCCCCTGCCAGTGACCCGGCCAGGTCTGCAGGTGGTGGACAGCTCCACAGGTGGCACTCAGCTCCACCCCTGTGTACACTCCAATGGCCATCATGGGGCTCCGTGCCAATGACCAGCTTGGTTGGGAAGTGGGGGCAGGCCCTGCCCCCTCACACACTTGGGCAGCCATCATGAAAGATTCTCTCAAGTAACCAGCTAGGAGGTGGTAACCGGCTAGGAGGCAGTGGCCTGCCCTGCCGCCTTGCACAAACCACGAGGCATCAGGGATCCAATAAAGCCTAGGGAAAGAAGCAGACATCCCTGCACCAGCACACTGATAGCCAGTACTGGCTAAAAGAACCAAACAGTCTCACATCAGAGAAATTATAGCCAATGCAGGACGTGCCTGGGGCTGCACCACACACCTTCCAGAAGAACCCTGGAATATGTCAAGATGAAGAAGCAAGAGGCATTCTCTGGCCTCCAACCCAAGCAGAGCAAGTCCAGGTGATGTAAATATGTAAAAGATCGCAAATCACACACCCGAAATTTCTGAACTGATGACATCTGATGTAAACAATCAAGTTCATGAGGCTATAAAAGAAATTAGAACAGAAATATTATCACATGTAAAAAAAAAGAAATGAAAAACATAATAAAAGAATTGCTAATCACCTCTAAAGAAGACATAGATAAAAATGGATTATAGGAAAATGAGGGAAACCTGGAATGAAGAATACAAAAAATTTAGAATACATGAAACAGATTCAAACAGGTATCCAGGAAATTTAAAAACTTCATTGAAAGCTGGCAAAACCACTTGAAATAAACTGAAGATAGACTTTCAAACCTTGAAGATAGGTTTACAGCTTGTGATTGTGAAAGGAAAGATCTCTTAAAAATAACAATGAATCAAGAAGTAACAATTCAACGCTACAAGACAACTCAAAGAAACATAACTTAAGGATAAGAGGTGTGAGTGAAAAAGCAGAGGTCAATACAAATGACATTAAAGGTCTAATTACAGAAATAATATCAGAAAACCTCCCAAGCTTGGGAATAGGAAGTAACATTCAGATAAGTGAAGCATATAGAACTCCAGCTAGCCATAACCAAAATAAATCTACACCCAGACATGTAATAATCAAGATCTCAGAAATTTGACACAAGAACACAATATTAAAAGCTGTTAGAGAAAAATCACCTAAAAAGGATAACCCATCAGAATCACGACAGACTTCTCAACACAAACTATCAAGTCAAGAAGAGCTTGGAGTATTTCCAGTCCTGAAAGAAACAACTTCCAACCAAGGCTGATGTATCGTGCAAGCTTTCTTTCAAAATTGATGGAGAAACAAGATACTTCCAGGACAAAGAACAACTGAAGGAGTTCATGACCACCAAAACAATCCTAGAAAGAATACTGAAGGACATTCTAGAGAGAGATTCAAAAAAGACCACGGTTCCAAGATCAGTGGTAGAGGGGGATACCCAAGCAGAGCTGACAATTGAATAGAGAGGAAAAGAGAACCGCCAAAATCAGGAAAATTGCATGGCAGAGATGAGGCAGTGCATGTTGGTTATAACAATTAATGCAAATGGCCTCAGTTCACTAATAAAAAGATACATGGGCAGAGTGGATTAGGAGATAGGATCCACCAATATGCTTTATACAAGAAACACATTTAACTCGAAAGGGGATTCATAGACTGAAAATCAAGGACAGAAAACAACGTTCTATGTGACAGGGAACCAGAAAGAAGTGGAGTAGCTTGCCTATCAGCTGCAGAGTGGACAAGAAAGATACAGCATTTTTATACAATGGAAAGTGACGTAGCTATCCCAGCACTTAGGAGGCTGAGGTAGGAGGAGCGTTGTGAGTTTGAGGCTGGCTTGGTCTACAACGTGAGTGCAAGGCAGGCCTGAGCTACATAGTGTGACCCTGCCTCAAAAAACTAGGACTGGGCGATTGGCTCAGTGGCTTAAGTGCCTGTCTGGCAGGCGGTGAGTTCAATCCCTGTTGCTGCAAAACAAACAAAAAACAACAACAACAAAAAGAAAGCTACTCAGCTATAAAGAAAGATAACCTTGAGACTCGTGTTGGTAAATGGATACGACTTGAGATCATGCTCATGGGTGAAAATGTTCAGAGTTATGAGACTGAATATAATGTTGTCTCCCTAGTATACAATCTACAGGAGTTAGTGAGATTCAAAACGCACAATACATATCGTGAAAGTGAAGGGGAAGAAGTGTGTAAAAAGGTAAGGCAGTGGCCATTGTTAAGCTATTATCATGATTTGAATCCAGTATTGTTTACATTGTTCTGTTTATTTTGGTTCCATTCTGCTTTGGTTTGTCTAATATTTGATGGCATGGACAGCTATTTTAAAGATAAAAGATATTATGGTAGCCATTATTGATTTCCTGTTATCTTGTATTGAAGCCCTGTATCGCTTTCATTATTTTGTTTTTATTGATTTTGTTCTACTTTGTTTAGTTTGATTGTATTATGTCTCATGGTATAGGCAACTACTTTGAAGATAACAACAGGCAATATGGTAGCCACTGTTGTTTTACTCTTGTTTTGAAGTCCTGTATTTCTTCCATTGTTTTATTTTTATTGGTTTTATTCTGTATTATTTTGTATGAATTTATTATGCCTGATGGTATGGGCAGTTATTTTGAAGATAACAAGAGGCATTATGGTAGCCATTAGTGATTTCCTTTTATCTTTATTTCAAGTAATGTACCATGTTCATTGTTTTGTTTTAATTGACTCTATTCTGTTTTATTTCATTTGGCTTTATTCTCTTCAAAATAAAAAAAATTAAAAACCCAAAAACGTATTAACAAAAAAATCCCAGTCCTTGATGAATTCACTGCTGAATTCTTCAAGAAATTTAGTGATGACCTAACACCACTATTCTCAAACTCTTTAATGAAACTGAAAGAGAAGCAATACTCCCAAATTCATTCCTGGAAGCAAGCATATCTCTGATTCCAAAACTGGAGAAGGACCCAAATAAGGAAGAGAATTACAGGTCACTCTTCCTAATGAATCATTGATGGAAAAATCTTCAGTAAGATGCTGGCAAACAGATTAAAGCAAGTCGTCAAAAAATTGGACACCATGATCAAGTGCGATTCATTCCAGGGATGCAGGGATGGTTCAACATAGGTAAATCTATAAATACAATGCACCATATTAACAGAGCCAAGGATAAAAATCATGTGATTATCTCAATAGATTCAGAAAAAACTTTGGACAAAGTCCAACATCCATTCATGAAAAAAACTCTACAGAAACTTGGAAAGATGTTCTCTATCTCGATCTGATAAATGCCATTTACTACAAACCAACAGGCAGCACCATACTAAATGGACAAAAACTGAAAACTTTCACTCTAAAATCAGGAACACCGTCAAGCAATTACCAGATAAGTGTGAAGTCATGAGTTCAATCCCTGGTAAAAAATAAAATAAAATATAATAAAATAAAATGAAATAAAATAAAATAAAATCAGGAACAAGACAAGGATGTCCACTGTCTCCACTCTTATTTAACATAGTCCTGGAAACTTTAGCCAGAGCAATTAGACAAGAGAAAAAAACAAAGGAATAAAGATAGGAAAGAAGAAGTTAAACTAGCATTGTTTGCAGATGATGATAATCTACCTAGGAGATCCCCAAAACTCAACCGAAAGGCTTCTAAAATTAATGAGCAGATTTAGTAATGTAGCTGGTTACAATGTCAATACTCAATAATCAATAGTCTTCTTGTACACGAATCAAAATCTCACTGAGAGAGAAATTAGGGAAAAAATACCTTTTTCAATAGCATCCAAAGAAATGAAATACTTAGGAATCAATTGAACAAAAGATGAAAAAGACCTCTATATTGAAAACTATAGTACTTGGAAAAATGGTGTTGAAGAGGTTATTTTTAAATGGAGCAATATCCCATGCTCTTGGGTAGGAAGAATCAATATAGTGAAAATGGCCATACTTCCAAAACTGTTATATAGATTCAATGCAATCCGAATCAAAATTTCAATAGTATATCTCACAGAATTAGAGAAAATAATCCTAAAATTCATCTGGAACCAAAAGAGACCTACAATAGCAAAGACAATCCTGGGCAAAAAGACAAGACAGGGAGCATGACAATTCCTGACTTGAAAGTATACTATAAGGCTACTGTAATGAAAAAATGTGTAGTACTGGCAAAAAGAAACAAACAAACAAACAAACAAAAAAACCCCCCAAAAACCAGAAAACAGACCTGAAGCTAAATGAAATTGATTAGAAGATGCAGAAACAACTGCAGGCACACTATACTACCTTATTTTTGACAAAGGTGTCAAACACATTCATTGGAAGAAAGATAGCCTCTTTAATAAATGGTGTTGGAAAAACTGGCTTTCCAAATGCCAAAGATTAAAAGTGGACCCGTGCTCCAGAGGCTCTGAACTCCTCACAGCCAGATGCAAGGTCCTGGTGGTGCCACACTCCAGGGTGCACTCCACCTAGCCACCTGGGTCCAGGGAATTCCAATGCCCAGGCAGTAAGAAGAGGTTCCAGTGAGACACCTCAGGGGTAGGCTTACAGAGGATCTGAAAGCTACACAGCCAGGTTCTAGGCCCCAGCATCAAGCTCCAGGGGTGTGATTCTTCTAGCTTTAGGGAGGATATTATCTTTGTCCAGCACAGCGACCCAGAGCAACCCAACAAGGTACATCAGTGGAACACACAGCCAGCCTCACAGACCACAAAGAGCAAGGATCCAGTGCCATAGTCTGGGGGAGTGCCCTGGCTAGCCACAGGGATATTGGAGGCCTGAAGCTCTACCCAGCACAGTGTCTCAGTTCAATCCATCGGGAGGCTGCCAGTCCAGTCACAGAGGTCCCAGAAGAAAATGACAAAATGAAAGACCAAGACACAGTCTCAATACCCCAGCCCACTGAGCACAAACACAAGAGACACTGAAAAGGAACACACTCCGAGTCACACTACTGAACTTTCTGAAAGGATAACAAGCAAAGTGAAGAAACAACTCCATGAAGCTATAGAGAAACTCAAATCAGAAATAATGTCTTAGCTAAAAATGAAATGACAATCATTCGGAAAGAAATGCTGAGTGTATCTGAAGAAGATTAAGATAAAAATAGAAGAACATAAGAAAATGTTGGAAACTTTGAATGAACAAAATAAGACACAAATAGAATGCATGAAACATTCAAAGGCAAGTTCAGGAAATGAAAAATTCTGTTAAAAGTTAGCAAAACAGCTTGAATGAAGCTGATGATGGAGTCTCAGACCTTGAAGACAGCATGTAAGCTTATGATCAGGAAAGAAAATGTCTCTTATGAAAGGATCCAGGAAACAATTGAACAGCTGCAAGATGATGCCAAGAGAAATGACATAAGATTAATAGGCGTCAATGAAAAAGCAGGGGTCAATTCTAATGACCTTCCAAGACTATTTGCAGAAATACTACCAGAATATTTTCCAAACATGGGAAGAGAATCTGATATACAGGTAAATGAGGCATACAGAACCCCAATTAACCATAACCAAATAAATCTTCACCCAGACATATAATAATTAGGGTATCAGAAATACAGCACAAAAACAAAATACTAAAATCTGTCAGAGAAAAGAAACAGATAACCTATGAAGGAAAACCTAGCAGAATCATGGCAG
>RJWM01048582.1:0-11430 GCA_004363535.1 Dasyprocta punctata
TTTTTTTTTTTTTTTTTTTTTTTTTTTTTTTTTTTTTTTTTTTTTTTTTTTTTTTTTTTTGGTCTTTCTTGAGTTACATCCTATGCTATCAAGTCCAGGGATATTCTTTATTGCTGCTTTCCTTAATATTCTGTTCTTAAATCTATTAACTAAGAACAATGAGTGTAAAGGCAAGAGACAGAGATACAGGGAACAGTTCATTTTGTCTACCTCATGAGCAAGATTCTGTTCAGCTCATTTTGCTTCCTATGGAACATATTCTTTACGGAGCAAAAATGCTTTTTTGGTTTTTTTCCATTTGAAAAGGATCACTCATAATTTTTTTTCTTAACAATACCTTGTCAAAAATTTTACGTGGTCCCTCAAAGACCACCTACCTGAACCACAAGAAAGCAATGCTGGTCTTCAGAGCATGAGTCAAAAGTCAGAGTTTTGTACTGCTGAGAGGGTGGAGGAGTCAGAGGAGTGAGCTGCTAAATACTCTCAAATCCTTAGGTGACTTTCAAAGTTCCTGTGCACAAGATATGGCTCCAGGCAATCCCACCAAAGGTAGAAATTAAAAGCTATATAATCTGAACAGACTTTAACAACCAACCTAGTTGGAGTTCCAGTGAGTATAGAAAGGCTTCATTCCGTGCCTTTTTGTTGAGGCAGGTCAGGGTGTACGTGCTGCTCCTCATCTGGGACACTCAGCTACCAGGATCATAAACTCAGCAACATTAATGAATTAAAGAGGCAAAGTTCAAAATAAAGGAATATAATTTATTCAGAAAAGGACAAAAAAAAGAAGATGGACAGTTATTCTGGAACAGGAGAGGGCATCAGGATTTTTGTTGTTGCTGTTCTCGGCTCCTTTTAATTTAGGACTAGTGATTTTTCCCATCCCCCATGTGGGCACCTGGAAGTTGACGCCATCTGATTGTCTCTCTGGCTGTCTTTGGTCCTTCCCTGAGCACCTCTGTCTACATTCTTCCTGGTTCTTTGATAGTTTCCTGCATTTTTGTGATGGATAAAAGTGAGAGAGAGCCTCATGAAAGGGCAGCTTAGAGTTAGAAATTAAGTACATGGGACATGTGCATATCTGGTGCAGGTATAGTGATGCTAAAGTGACAATGTACATGTCAGTATGTGTGTATAGGTGTCTTGTAAGTATTAAGTGAGGATGCTTAGGTGGGAGCCTCTTATCTTCGTTGCATTATATCAGAGATGTATGATGGGGCTGATTTTCCTGGTCTTCAGGTTTCTGGTTTCCTCCTTGCTTTGTTAACTGTCTCTAGTAAATTATTATATGGTAATTGTGCTACCTGGTGCCTTTATCAGTCTAGTTTCTCTCTCCTTCATCTAATTGCTACAAGTATAGAGTCTACTTGTAGAAGCAGAAACTCCTTATAGTAAGACTCCTCATTCATTTTTACTAACGTCCATCTTTTCCCTTCCTAGAAGCCCCCTTTCCCTATGCTATTTTATACTAGAATCCTAGACAGAGTATTCATTAGGAACAAGAGCTATGTTTTATGACAATAGGATTATGTTCTAGGACTAAGGGAAACCTAAAATCCACTATCAGTGATATATGTGCACCCATGTTTATAGCAGCACAATTTATATTAGCTCACTAGAAACAACCCAAATGTCCATCAACTGTGGAACAGATTAAAAACATGATATTTTTATGCAATGGAGTATTATTCAGCTACAAATAAGGATAAACTTGAGGCTTTTATAGGGAAATGGATGCAACTTGGTACCATACTCACAAGGGAAATAAACCAGGCTCACATTTGTACATATTGTATTGTTTTCCTAGTGTAAAAAACCAAAAGAGTAAATAAGATTCAAAATCTATAATAGATATTGTGCAAATGAAAGGGAAAGAAACTGCTCAAAATCAAAAAACAACTGCGATAGGGGAAAGGCAAAAAGAAATAAGAGAAAAGATTTTATATATATATATATATATATATATGTACAAGATAGATAACTATCCTACTAATCTCTGTTAGTTCATCAAAAAGAAGTTTATACTTTCATTGTTCAATTGATCATTTTTTATGCCTATATCATGTAATCTGAGCAACTACTTTGAAGATAAAAATACACACTGTATTAACCAGTCTTAATCGCCTATTATTTTGTTTTGAAATTCTATGTCATCATTTTTATTCTTTTTTCATTTAAAAAAAAACAAATTAAGTGAAAACAACCAACTAGAATGTTGGTGTGATGTAATAACTTCCTCTACGATGGGGTAACACTGAACACTATTTGGACGAAGGTAAATAATTCTAGATCTCTATATTATTTAATCCACAACACTTGATGCATGAAATAAAGCTTCTTTCACAAATGAAACTTAAAAACTGTGACCCACAATGACAAGAAAAATCAGACAATATAAGCAGACCCACAGACCAATTAGGTTAAGAATTTGAAATAACTCCAAATAGCTAAACTCGTTCCTTTTGTGGCGATGGTTTGCCACCACTTTTCTTGTCATGCTTAATCCACGCCATCAAATTTAGTGGGTCCTATCTCCACCCTTCACTGGAAAGTGAACTGTTTCCCTCCATGGAGCTAGTGCCTTTATTTTTCTTTGTATCTCAATTAACAGCAACACCTTTGTATATATTGTTATTAGGTTGTAAACTTAAGTAGAGAGATTGCACCTTGGAGATTTTTGTGCTTTCACTTCAACTCCAACACCTAGGCCAGCGTCTTGCACAAATTAGGTGCTTTGTGTAGAACTAAACTGATTTAAAAGTTACTACTTAGTACTGCCTTGCTTCCCACTTCATTTGTTATTAGATGGTTGTTTGTTTCTTTTGTAAATATTTATGATTATCACCTGCCCCACACAAGTATTTTTTAAAAGTTTTGCTTCTCCTTCACATACTGTGCTATAACCAATACACTAGAAAATGTGATTGCTTCTAAGGCCATAATTGTCCCAAACTCTGACTCTGGACATACTTTGCCAAGTGAAATTTGAATTCTCAGAATAAACTGGTCATGTCTGAAAAAATAACTGATATAACTACCAATATCTAAACGTTTGCAACAAAGTGATCTTTATAATTTCAATAATCTTAGGACAGGTAAAAAACATTCTTGTGCCCCTCAAAACTTTAAAAGTGAAAAATGTGATAATTCATGTTTTGTATTTAAAAGCAAACTTGACACTACATGAAAGAATCAGTAAAATTCAAATAACAATGATGTAAAAATTTATATTGCTTACATTGCTGGTGAAACAAAATTTCTCACTTTATGTACTCAGAAAAAAGAGTAAGGATTAGCTAAAGAATGTCCAACGCACACTTTAAAATTTTTCTACAATATAAAGGAACTCATTTGTTCAGCTTTCAGTTTTGGAAGGCTACATGTGCATACATATATACACATTTTATATCTATATATATATAAATATTTATATACATTATATATATTTATATATATAATGTATATACATATTTTTTGTGTGTGTTACCTTATATTGTATATTATTATATATTATATAGTATAAACCACTCAGGAAAAACAAATAAAAGTAGATGTCTTATTGTGAAGTTTGTCAAAACAAATTAAATATTAAATGTCAAAATAACAAGTACTTTAAAATAATTTCCATGGCCTGATAAATATTAGACCATTCTTTAGTGCCTGAAAAAAATTTGAGACAAAAATAGCTTTTATAAATTCTTCTATGAGATTTGCAACTGGGATTAAAATGAACAGATGGCTAGATAATGCTAACCAAAATTAAGTCTAAATGAAATGCTTTGTGTGAGTGAAGTTTTAACTAATAATTAGATGAGTGATGATAAATTGAAATTGGAAGAGAGTAAACAATTATTTCTAAATCAGGGAGTACAATTTGTGAAAACTGTGTTAGTATAAGGGGCAATGTTCCTAAAGGTTTTTACTCTTTTGTAAAGTGTGAGTATTATAAAATTGGGAAGTGTATAAAATAGTATCTCACAGTTTGTACTGTGTAAATTATATATCATGTATAAAAGCTCACTGTTGAGGATTTTTAATTTTACAACTTTATAATGTAGAAGCGTTAATGCTGCTATGAGAATTTCAACTTTAGAATTTCTTGATTTATGTCTACTTAATTTCTCAATCTTAATTCCAACACTAGATCTGAATGAGCACACACCATGGATAGCTCTATCTGCTCAAGATGTTTCTAGAATGTGGCATTTAACCTTTTATTTTAAAATATAATTGGAAAAAGAAGAGATGAAAACATGAATATTAAAAATCTGTTCTGTTGATTAGTAACAGATCTCTTTTATTAAATAAATGGATGAGACTATGAGCAGGAAAAAAACACCCACAGTAGTGACAGGAGGTGGAAAAGTGACAGAAAAACAATGATTCTTTATACATGCAAAATGTGACAAAGCCTCACATTTCAGGGGTATGTTCCAATGTCTCAGCTTAATAATGGCAGAACAAAAAACATATATGAAACTTTTATTAAATAAAATTTCACTTACTTAATGCAAAGCAAAAATCCCCTTTTGAGATAATTTCTATGTACAAAAAGATAGTTGCCAGAATAAGGTACAATGATAATGATCAGTAGCAAAGTAAATGTTCAGAATTCTGTCTTACCTCATGAAGTTTTTGGGCTAAGCAAGTGAGATCACAGCAGAGGTGATTTCATGTGTACTCAAAAGTTGCTTTCTTTCTCCTGAATTGCTTAGAGGACACAAGTGATAGAAAGGATTGGTCCTTACAGTTTTGTCTTGTTTGTATGAGAGCTTCATGTTTTGAGACCAGTGCCATCTAACTGGAAACATCGCGTTTTTGACCACTAAAGCTTACAGGACTTTACTTTCATGCTAACCCAGGCACTAGAAGGAATCTTAGTACAGACGCATTCATAGTGTTTGGTGACACCATGGAATTTTAAACCTTGTTGGGTCAAGTTCTTATCATATTACACATCATCATTTTCCCTCCAGTGTTGAACATTCAAGACATACATGCAGCTGGGTGTGGTGGAGCACACTTGTAATTTCATAATCCCAATACTCCCAAGGCTCAGAAAGGAGAATGGCTGCAAGTCCAATGCTAGCTTGGGCTAAAAGGTTAACTCAAAGCCAACACGGACTATATAGCAAGAAATTTTCTTAAAAAAACAGAGAGAGAGAGAGAGAGAGAGAGAGAGAGAGAGAGAGAATGTGTGTATATAGGTGATTCTTTTCTCTCCCCTGGTAATAAAGTGAAAGGAAAATACTGAATTGGCATAGTAAAGCAAGCAATATGTGTATAAGTATGCAGGATCCTGAAATTGTTCATGGGACATTCCTAACGTCTTATTCATAATTTAAAATATTGTCCTCTACCCTGTTTGCTAACATTGGTAGACTTTCACTGAAATTAAAAAATCAATTCTAAAAAATGTGTGTGTGAATATGTGTATGTGCTATTTATCACAGAAAATGAAAATGAGTTTTAAACAATCAAAACCTAAGTTCTAAGGTATTTTAACACCTAATATGCTTAAATAGAATTCATAAATTCTTCCATCTTTAAATATGCCTTGATCCGTGAGGTTGTGAGTTTGATACCCAGTACCGACAAAAATAAATAAATAAATAAATAAGCCTTGATCACCAAGAGAAATCTTTTCATTGAAATAGAGTATTTTTATTTTCATGATTATCATCACAGACATTCATTGAAGTGCATCTGCACTTTCAAAACAGAAAAACAGACAGACATCCTTTACCTAGATAACCTGGAAGAAAGTAATAAATTGCATGAACCCATCTTGGTGATTCAGTGTCCATTTTCTAAACGTAAGAGTGAAGTAGACGAGGAATATTGCTGTGCTCCTCCCTCATATTCTTTTTGAATGTCGCCTCTCCTCTCAGGAGGAGGGATTGAACCCACATATGCCAGGTTAGTACTGCATCACTGACCTGCATCTCCAGCCAACTTCTTCAAGATATTACTTACTGCTAGTGGTCTAGAGAATTGCTCTTTTCCTCAGATGCTAAGCTGTCCCTCTTTGTTATTGTAAAATACCATTTATGCTTTGGACTTTGCCTTGCTCTCTTTAGACTATCAAATACTAATCAAAGATGCAATCGTTGAGGTAGATTGAAAATGAGAAAAAAGACAACAGCGTTTTTTTCTCAAATACATGAAAGACAAAATACAGGAGACATATAAAGACCAATACAAACATACAAAAGGGAAACAATGCAAAAAGAAATATAACTATACAAAATAGAAATAAATATAAAAAGAAATAAAAATATATAAGAGAAATATAGAGAAAAGAAAATATGTGTTTGCAAATTACTGTAACCAATTACAGAACAAAACATGCACAGCGAAATGTGATAAAAAGACATTACTGAAAATGAAAAGACAAGAAACAATGAAGAAAGCAAAGATAAAAAAAAATGATGTACTTATAGAGAACCCTTTCCCATCCTTGTTGCAATCCAGAAAGGTTATTTGCAATCCCATAGAGAAATTGTTGGAATTCTAGTGAGTTAATTCCAATCTATCTCTTCCAGGGCAACCCACTGTGAGAAAAAAGACACTAAGACATATATACAGTTATGGGGAGCCAAGGGATCCTAAGTCCAGCCAAGATGGTGGTTCACTGGAACAAAGGCCATTACTCAGGTTTTATTAATTCTTGGGTGGATCAAGGCTGAGTGACAGTGAGAGTGGCAGGAAATATGTGACTGCTTTGACTACCATGAGCTGGGCTAGGTAGGAGGTCTGGGATCACCTCTGTGATAAGCAGAGGGCAAGAAATGCAGAGAGAGCAATCTGCATAACACAACTGAGGTAGTTTCTAATAATTTGAGGTTGGTGCTTCAGTTCTGATGTACAGTCTTTTTTGCCCTGGGAAGTCATACCCTCTCTCTGGAGGCTCGGTGCCAGCTGATAGCATGGACCATGGCTCTCCATCCCAGCTGGTTCAATCATGTATCTGGGCAGTCTCTAGGTGGGTAACACTAACCTGGTGCTTTGCTTCAAAGATCGCACATCCACCTCTCAGCTAGTCCAATTTACATTGCTTAAAGCTACTTGAAGGGATAAAGAAATAGCCTAGCCAGCTCTGTACATATCATACATGGAGATAGGGCCAAGTTTATCCAAAATGGAGACAGTTGTTCTTCTTTTCAAGGAGAATCAAGGAGAGTCATCTGGGTGGTTTCCCACAGTACTGAGAACAAAAAAAGCTAAATAAAAATACATTCACAGAATAGAAATTATGTATGACTAGAATAATGGCTTGGAAAAATAGTCTTCATAATACTTTAGCTTTTTTAATTTATTTTTGTCAGTAGATTTTAAAAAAAAAACTAGAAATTCCATTTGATCCAGCTGTTTCATTTCTAAATATTATCCCAAGAGTTGAAGACATCATATCACAGTGATACACGCATGTCCATGTCTATTGTAGCACAATTCATAACAGCTAAATCTTTTGGAAGTTGCCTCTATGTTCATCAACAAGTGAATGGATAAAGAAAATATGGCATGTATACCCAATGGAGTACCATTCTGCTATAAAGAAAGATAAACTTGAGTCATTTGTAGGAAAATGGATGCACCTTGAGACTACAATGTTAAGTGAAATAAATGAGACACACCATCTTATGTATTGTAACACTTTATTTTTAAAACACAAAGTTCCTGGGTGGAGAATGTAAAGTACATTCTATGGGCAAAGATAGGCAAAGGGTTTTGAGCAAGGGATAGACATAATGACATTTATAATTAAGATTATTCTGGAATACAGTGGCAATTGATTTCAGGAGAAAAACAAATACATAATATTAAACTACTTCGTAACTTTGGTAACAATTAATGGAAGTCTGAAATAAGTTCGTGGTTATGGAAAGCAACTTACATGACAAATGAGAGAAAATCCGAAGGCAGACGTAGAGGAAACCCTGAAGGGGGCAATGAGCCTCACAGGCTCTACTCCAGTCCTCTGAGAAGTACGGTGGCTGGGATCAGTGAAGGTGGGATGTTTTTTTGTTGACTGCTTAATGAACATTTGCATAAAAGTATACTTGTTAAACAGTAGATAACTGGTGAAAAGCAATACAATTAATTAAAATAGCTACCTTGATAGCAATGATTCAAAAACCATCTCTTCTTCATACTCAAAATTGTATGAATTATAATGATTGCCTCATTTGAAGTGTATTGATTCAAATAATTATTGTCCAAAACTGTCACTGGGTGTAGCTACAAGGCACAGTTTTTTGTATTTTAGATGCCATAGTATAAAAAAAGTGGGCTTTTTTCTCTAGTGAATATTTTTGTTTTGGATCCAAGTAATATACATTCATTCAGTAAGGCAGAAAAGAATACTTGGATTTAAGTTAAATTTTAAAACCAAAATCTTAGGGTTTAGTAAGTATAGGAGCAAAAATATCAGTAATTCGCTTTAAATAAGAGGTATTCGCATAAAACACACAAAGCTAGAATTTTTCTTTGTGTTTTCAGGTCATGTTTCCCTAACAGTGATCATGAATCAACTACCCTCCTCAATTAAATTGAAGAAAACTCAGATTTTATGGAAATGTTTTCTTCTATTTTCATTATCTTTCAGTCAAATCCTTTTCTTATAACTTTGAATGGTTAAAAGAAATTTAAGAGGCATGAAGCTTCAAAGAAATTACAACAATACTTCAAATTTTAATCATTTTGTTGTTTTATTTATGTTTTGGTAGGTCAAAAACCATAGTAAATCACACAATATGATAGTTTTGACATAAAAATAAAGCTGCCTGTGCAAGGGGGAGTTTGGGTTGTTCAGCATACCAGAAACGAAAGATAGCTCATATAGTCTCTGTTGATGTACACTTTCCCAGGGTTGCCATTTCCATTTCATTTGCAGCTGTGACATCAGGATTTATTTCTTTGTACCTCCATCCATCCAATCAAGCATGAATTCCTCATGTTTCAGGCATAGTCTCTTCATGTCTCATGGTCAAGATATAGTGTTAGGTAATGTAGAATCCCTGCACTCAAAAGGTCAAGAGTTCTGGTGAGAGTAGGTAGAGACTTTTCGTGTAATTCTGAACTCTGAACAATACATAGATATTCATACTCAACATGATTTCAGTATCAATAATAACCAATTTGATTTCAGTGAAAATGTGGTTTCTAAGATTAGTTCATTCTAAACAGAATTTCTGCTTCCACACAGCTCAAATACTTGTCCAAGAAGCTCTACACATTTATAGAACCACAGTGATTAAACCAACATTTTAACGGAGGACTAAAATTGAGCAAACAAAAGAGCATTCAAATGAAGGTGACCTGAAATTCCTTTAGCAAAGTTCCAGAATCTAAATAACATTTAGTTTGCTGTGAAGAAATTAATATGAAATTATAGAGTACAGGAAGTAGCTACAGTTTTGTAGATTCAAAAATTCATCTTGGATCTAAGCCTTGCTAGAGTGACAAAAATGTTAGAAATTTATGTTCCTTACAAAATTACTAAAATCTCAATAATAGCCACTAAAATATTAAACAGTGTCTCAGGATATCATATATACAATGTTGGGTTTCAGACAGTGAGAGTGTGTATCAAAAGCAACATAAGAAACAACATGGTGGAAATCTAGTCTATAATTTTCCATAGGAAAATTGTGGCAAATTTTGCTGTAATAACAGTCAGTTTTGCAGTGTTTGTGAACTTTTTCAAGAGATGCTTACCAAAACTCTACATGTTGTAGGTACACAGTAAGGCCATTGCATGGATTTTTAAAATTTGCTCTTGTTTCCAACATAAGAATTGACATAGGTTGCATGTGAAAAGATACCTAGTATATCTCTCTAGAGGTAATTATGTTCAGATGTTCATGATTATCTGTACCTTGGAAAGGACTCTCAAGCAGTATGATAAGAGAAAAAGTCCAGAAATACAAATAAGCAAAATTTTTAATAGGTTTTGAAATGCAATGACAGATAGAATGTGTGTTGACTGTAACCACTATCCAGTCATTTTAAATACACATCTCCAGAAGCTAACCTACAAATGACAACCTGTGAAATTTTGACTATTACATCATGCTGTAGTTGTATTTTATGTCTTGGATCATGAAAAGAGATGCTTGAATGTATCTTTGGTTTGTTGTAAAGTACATTGAAATGCATAAATTATTTGCTAATATCTGGCAAAGACCTGAACTATTTCTGTGTTTTCAATGTTATCAGACATTTAGCTTCTCCATCCTCTACCTCTTGTTTTGCGGTCTCGAGTTTAATGTCTATATTTCATCATGCACAACACTAGCTACTGGCAATCTGGTCTGTTTCTTTTTTAAATTCCACCTATACTTCAGCACTTTGTGAGCTACATAGCCACAGGCTCACTCATCTCCACATGTTCACTGAGAGCTTATCCCTTCTCAGAAAGATAACGAAAGTCAGGAAGTTAGGAGTGACAAGAGAATACAACAGGCACTCCTAGTGGTATGTGCTATTCCGACTAGGAGACTCTAAAGATGTGCTAGATTGTGTATTTGTATAAGAAAATACTGGTAATATGAATACTAATTTCGAATCATCACTATATGTAAATGCTGTTTTGTAATAGAAAATGAATTACATTATAAGGAAAAGAAGAATTAGAAGTAAATGATAATGCAAACTAAATAAAACAATTTCATTTGACTCAGGTATTCCCCTTCTGGGTATTTTCCAGAAAGTGTAAAACTCATCACCATACATGCATACCAATGTGTATAGCAGCACAATTTAAATAGCTAAATCTTGGAAGTGGGTCATATACCCATAGGCAGACCAATGGATAAATGAAGTACTACTCTGCCATAAAGAAAGATAATCTGAGTCATTCATAAATTAAATGGATGCCCCTTGAGACCATAATACTAAATGAATAAGCTAGACACATGAGCTTAGAGGTACCTTGTGCTTTCCCTTACATGAGAAACCCAAAATATAAGGAACAAAATAAAAGAAAGATAATAAGAAGTAGGGAGATGTTTTTCAAATGGGAAAGGGAATAAGAGATGGAAGGAGAGACGGAGGGGAGGGAAAGGTGATGAGGAAAAAAAGGAATTAAAGTGAAAAAATAGAAGTAGAGATTTGCAAATAGAAAGGGGATCAAGAGTTGGAAGCAGCAAAGAGAAATGAGAGGGCTAAAGGATTAAAAATATTAAGATGGGAGTCAGGGATTTAGTTGAGCAATGCAGCACCTGTATTTAATTAAGAAAGTCACATGGCAATACCAGTGTCTACATGTTTTTCTCCTTTAATATATGAGGGTTATTTGTTTTCATTAAATATTTTTTAGGGTTGGTATTTAATGTCTTCCAGTACTCCATCTTAAAGTTATACTTTATTTAATTAAGACTCTGTTTTTATTGTTTGCAACATTTGGAGTTATAAAGCATTCTTAAA
>RJWM01048583.1:0-11429 GCA_004363535.1 Dasyprocta punctata
TCAAAAACAGAAGAAACAGTACAGCCTGTAGCTCAGAGGACAGGGCAGAGAAGCCTAGAAGAATAAATTCATTGACAGTTGTCCAGTTTTCCCACATCATGCTTCTGTCCAAGGTTTCGTTAGGAATTGAAATTCCACAAAGGTAGAAGAAATCTCTGTGTATCATTTATGTCTCTGTAATGCCTAAGAAAGAAAATCTGTAGCTTCATTCTCCAGCTTTTTGTTATGGTTGCTGAAGATCAAACATTTTTCCTCTCCCAAGAAAGAAAAGAAAATTGATTATTGGGTTCACGTATTTTAGATTTCCACTTTTTTCAGTCTGAATTGAGATAAACCATATGTAATCTTTATATGTCTCGGCGTTGTTTTATAGAGGATAGCCAAACCAGAGCTTTGCTTTGTGTTCCTATTCTATCTCCCTTTGATAATCCGTGGTGCTAAGAAAGCCTTGTCAAGTGCTTCTTAAGTGATGGATCTTGATGCATCATAAAAGGCATTGATGTCAAGCAAAGTATCTTTTGAAAAAGAAATGGTGGGAAGGAGAGAAATCAAACCAATGATTACCAAATAATACCTAAGGAGAAGACCTGAATATAACCCAATCTCAAGAATCTCCTACTCAGGAAGGATTCACTCTGTCATATGAAGCACCATTTCTGCACTCATAAAAACTGCAGTGTAGAGACTAAAGCACATAATGTAGAAAGGGACTTATTATCATTTTAGGGCCAAATGATCTCCACGTGGCTGTATGGGATCAGAGGTAACAGACTAAGAGAGTGTCAGCACCATGGTCAGAGGCCTAGCTATGTAAAGTATAGGAAGTTAATCAGCTTTTTTGGTTAATATGTATTCTGACTCTAGAAATATGATTCTTACATTTTACATGTTAATAAAGTCCAACCCAAATATGCGGGTATGGCTAATAAGATAGAATTTTATGAAAGAAAGAAGTAGTTTTTATCATTGCATCAATACCTAATTTTCAAAATTGAGACCCCAAAATTCTTTCTGATAATGATAAAGTTAAATAATAAATAAATATGGAGTGCTTTGTATGCTCTCTGGAATATTGTAAATGCTCAGAAAACCTAAAATCTATTTCTTATCTAATCCATTGTCCCAATTCCTTTTAGCCCCTGCTATTCAACACTAAGACAAAAGGATAATTTTTTCTAGAGGACATGTTATATAGAAATTATGTTAGTAGAATTTATCATTATGTTATATGATAATAAGAGAAATGAGAAATAATAAAATAGTGAATGAGTAAGGCATTTGAAATGTAGATAGTCTTAGAAAAATCCACATCAAGTAGGTGATATTTGACTAATGTCCGAGGCAGATGCAAGAAACAGGGAGGGAGGGTGAAGAAAGGAAGGAATTAAATGGCAAAATGGGACACATTTTAAATTTTTGCTGGCTTGTGTTCATTTTTTAATTAATTTTTTAAAATATTTAAACAAAGGAAAATAAAAAATCAAAACGTTACAATTTCACACCAACCAATAAGACAATAACAATCATCAGCACATTGCATATTCCTGAAAATTATTTAAGATAAAAATATAGACATGAACTATTATCCAACAAATTATTAACACAAAACTTTTACCTCAGTGTATCAAGAGAGACCTGTTATATTGTATTCATTTAAAAAACTCAACCACATTTCTTCTTCTATAAAAACTTTGACATTGCAACCATTTTAACAGCAAGAATGAACATTTATGAAACATTGAAAATGTGCATACTGTTCTATTTTACATGTGTTAGTCTATTTGATTTTCATAACAACTTGAAGATGTACGCACTATTAGATGAATTTTACAGGCAAAGACTCTGAAGTACAGAAAAATTGAGCAATTTTTCCAAGGATATGCAACTAGCCCATACTGGTAGTAGGATATGTGTTCTGGGTGGTCTGACTCCAAATAATAGATTTATTCATCAGTTGACATTTTCATCCAATTTTTCAGAATGACAATTTGTTTGAGCTTACAAATAGTTGCAAACTAGAGCATCTGGCATGGGGTAGTAGAGCAAAAGCAGAGGAAGACAATTTCTAAAGATGGGCAGAAAATTTTAATACTGGAAACTCCAATACCATTCAATAGTTTTTAATTTACAACAATCATTTATTTCTGTCTGATATTCTGCCTATTATACTCTGTAATAGGACAAATTGTGTTACTTAAATTTTTAGCCCAATGTCTAGCAAAGTAAATGGCCAGTAAATTGTTATTGAATGAGTTAATGGAAAATGAAGAAAATGTGGAAAATAATTAGGGAAAGATCTGTATAGATATAAGGTAGACATAGTAAGACCCATTCATTAGGTATTTAGAAACAAACAGAAGAATATAGTAAATATTTAAGGAATGAGAAGAAATACGAATTGTACTTATCGTCTTTCTCCACTCCAAATATCCTCCTTACATCTACCCCATTTCAGACAATGGCATCATCCAGAAGTACAAATCGAGAGCTGGGATATATTCCTTTAAAATATCTCCTGAAATTATTTATTTTTCCTCTTAGACATTGATTCAGTGTCACCTCTGACATTTCCTCCTCTACTGCTTTTAAGTCCTGGCTTTCATTTTCTAAGGCTTGGAGTATTATAGTAACCTGCTTCCAGTTCACTGTCTTCAAACCAGCCTCAGCCTGCACACGATCTGACAGCAACTCTGATAGAATCACTTACACGCTTAAAGTCTTTCAACTCTCTACTGCAAAAATCTTAAGGAAGTCTTTTTCTTTGATCTTTGCTTATCTTTCCAGCTTCAAATCCTCTGTCGACCTGATGTTCCATATTTTTTTTCCTTGCACACACCATGTTCTCTTACTCCTTTTTGCATTTGTGCACATGGTTCTTTTCTCTCGGAAACCTCTCGCTGTCATTAACAATAATTTCTCACTTTGTAAATCTCAGGTGAACCATCATATCTTTTTGGTAAAAGTTCCCTGCCCTTGTATGACAAAATTAAAGAATTATTTATTTTACTTTCTGATAACACTTTGTGCAAACCTCTACTAGAGGACTTTTATAATTTTGAGCTCTAATAGTGAACCAAAATGTTTCTTAGGACAGTCAAGACCCTGAGACACATCACTTAAACCACAACCCAAAACAGGTTGATGCCAATTTTTTAATCTATATTTTTGGGATAAAACTGTCTATTTTTTCCATCAGTGACAACAAATAATTTAAGACATGATGTGGATATAAAAATACAGGTATAAGTACTGTCATCTGGAACATATTCTTTTAGCGTAGTATCAAAATCTCATGTAAGAGTTTATCAGATGCATTAGAGAAATGCAGATAAACCATGTCCACACTCATTCATTATCCTGAGCTCTAATGTCAACTTTCTGGTAGAGTCCTTTTCATTCATCCCCACCCACAGTGGGGATAAGTAATTCCTCTCTGCATGTGTTCATTATAGCATCTAAAAATATCATTAAAACAATGGCTTTGTGTCATAATTATTTTACAATTGTGTCCCATCCGGCAGCACTCCATGGAAATACAAATCAAATCATATCCACATTACATTGCCTACTATCTATGACTAACAAAGAACACCTGTAGAATCACTAATTAGCATTTATCTTAATGGAACTACTTCATTGTTCTAGTTTACTGATATTTATCTTACAAGGTTAAGAAAGTTCTATGTTACGAATTTTTTAGTAAATATTTGATGGAATAAAGTAATCACTATTTTTAAGTTTCTGTAAAAAACCCTTTTAATAATGCTTTAAATTATTTTCTGGTAAGAAAGATAGAAATAAATATAGAATTAAAAACTATAAATTATCGATTCTTATTGTCATAATATTATTTTGGAGAGTACATAGTTTCTATAATGTTGTGAATACTATAAACCAAACCGTCTGGCAAAGTAGTGTTGGATAAATATAAAACAATACAATAAAATACAGATAAAACCTATACTGTAACCACTGAAACCAGAGGAAAAGTCAAAGCATAACTGAGTTTGAGAATTTTCTGAGGGCAAGAAACAAGACGACTTTATAGATGACTTTATACTGGCCAACATGTGACCAAAAACTAGGGAGAAAATTGTTCTCAGCCCCCAAAACTGGAAGTCTGCAAAGAGTATCAGTAGATGATCAGTTAATAAATTTGAGAGAACTTACATAAGATGATCAGTAGTTTTTGACTTTTTAAACAAGGCTTCCTCTTCCTTTTCTTTTCAAACAAATTTTAATAGGGAATGACAATACTTAAATTCAGACTTAGGAACAGGGACTCAGAGTTTCACCTTCTTGATTTTTATTTCTCTTCTGTGTTATGAAATAACACCCTATGCATTGTTCTAAGGCCTAGGGATACAAGAAATAGTGTGAAAACTTGATTTATGATTTTGCATCTGCCTCCTTCCCACAGTTACAATTCTGTACTTTCCTTCATTTGTCTTGATCTCTTCTTAAATTTTCTTTTACATTTCTTTAGCTCCATATGGTCTATTCTTACTTTATCTTTTATATGGTCTGTTTTGATTTCACCTCTCTTTTGTATTTTAAGTTTTCCATGTTTTTCCCCTATTAAGAGAGGAACTTATGGGAAAATTTTGAAGAACTGACCTTCCTATAACTGTATGAGTATAGCTATGCTTCTAAGGATGTTATAAATGCAGCATAGTTCAGGTAATGTTTTTCTTCAGTTTTGCACAGCACAAAGCTTTTGATAATCGTGATTGTGACTATTTTATGAGAAAGAGTGGGAGACAGAGAGACAGAAAGAGAGACAGAGACAGAGACAGAGACAGGGACAGAGGGAAGTCCTAAGTGAAGGCAAAGCTATGGGGAAGCTTAGTTGAAGCTTCATGGTCAGCTGCATCTCTCTGTCTAGAATGTCACCTTTTAGGGATAACACTTTGAACATTCTGTGTTTTGTTTCAGTAAGGAAGAATGATATACCATACTTAGGATAACTCTGTGAAATTACCATATGAGTGATTGTTTTAGTTATGATGGCAAGTAATATGGTGTCACAAATTTAAAATTATGGTCATTATTATTATTGATTTTTAAAGTTGTGAGACACTTAGTGACATAACATTTCCTGAACATAATTTTGTAAATTGTAAAACAGTAACTATAATAATGCCCAGTGACATGACAGAGTGCAACCACACTGAGCATTCTAAAGCACAGTACATATGTTATTATTGGATTCTATCCTTTCCCAGGTTCCTTAGTCTGTCATGTCCAAAGCCATTGCATGAGATCTCAGATACATTTTATTGGTGAGCAATTGATTCTGTTTACAAGACATTTTAAATCTATTTCCCAAATTTTCATTCTTTACTCACCTCTTTGCAAATGACATCTGCCTGTATAAATTCCAAAGAAGCCCTGGACTATGTCAGTCACTCACTCTAGAGCAGCCTTGGCCTATTCCTGAATAAGTGATTCCAGGGGACTCTTAAATTATGACTTTGTCTGTGTAAGTCATTCCAGAGAAGCCCTGGGATGTGTCTGTATCAGTCATTCCAGAGACTCTCTGGGCTTTGTTTGTCTTGGTCCATATTGCTGATAGATTCTGCCTTGTGCTTTTGTCACATTGTCCAAGAAGTTTCATCTCAGAGGTGGATCAGTGACACCAGGTAAATCCTAGGCTGTAAGTGGGTGAGCCACTTTAAAAAATCTTTGAGCCACGTAATGTGGGCACTGCAATGATGTTGTGGGTTGGATCTGTGTCAATCACTGTAGAGGGTTTCAGTCTGGGTCTCAGAACTACTTTGATACCTGGTATTTAATGTAGTAGAGTAATTACCTCAATGCTTCCTCTTCTTCAAGTGTCGTCATAGATACCCTTTCTCACAGGTATGAATTCTGGGGAATTCCCAGGAGTGCAAATATTCATGAAGGTTCTGCAATCCTATTAATTGGTGGAAGGTCATTATTTCAACTATAACCTTTCTTGAATTTGTAAGGCTATAAGAGAAAAGAGATGAAATTCAGGGATATATCTGCCCTCCAAGGTATGTACCCTAGAGAAATTAGCAGAGCATGTCAGCATTTTTTCACATTTCCCAGAACTTTTGATTTTTACTCAGTGAGTTTTCAGTCTAAACTAAGTGGAGAATATTAATAAGGAACATAATTATTTGGGGAGGGTATTAGCTCTAGGTTGAAATGAAGAAAGGAAAGTCTGACTAACAGTCACAAAATTTGAGCCCTTATGGAATAGGAATTGAAGTGGAGAAAGTAAGCTATAGTCAGTGCTTTGGATAAAATTTCCTCCAGAGTATAAGAGCCTCCCTGAAAGGCGCGAATGGTTATCTGAACATTACCTACAATGCTTTTGAGACACGTTTGGTTGTATATTTCTTACTAAAAGCAGTAAAGATAGCTTACTTGCTCTTTATTTTTTGGTATCTAGCACAGTGTTTGTGTATATGTGCTTTAAATTTTCCACAGGGCATATTTAATATAATGTTTTTTTTTTCTCACTCCCATCTACATACCTTGACATGTTGGTTTAAAATGACATATTCGCCTTACACTTTGTTCTACAGAAATACTCCACATTTTCAGCACAAAGGGTAATACCCAAGGGTTTATGTATGAAAAAAGAATTGCTATTTATTGTTTCCCCTGGTAATCCTTTTCTTTATCTAGTAAATTTGCTATACCCTTTCATTTCCTATGATTAACAGGGATTGCAACCAGCGATACCATGACAGCAGACATAGCTACCTGACATCTCCCTGTCATTTATTTTATTCTGTTCTTCTAACAAAGTCTATCATTTGCCGGAGGAGTAACTCAGGTTCCAATGACAAAAGAACAAACATATAAGATTGACTGTTATTCACTTAAAAATATTTATTGGGTACCTGATACATAGCAGGAACTAGGAATTTAGTAGTAAATCACAGCATATAAGGGTAATAAGGGAAAACAAACATCAAAGAATTATATAAAAATGTGAAATTACAACAGCAATGTAACTGAAAGAAAATGATAAAAATAGCATTGTTCTTTTCTTTCACAGGACATAAAGTATGACTGTGAGGTATTTAGGTAATAATTTAATAGTGTTATTATGAACAACAACCACAAACGTTGTATATAATTATAATTTTTGATCAAAGGAAAAACCTTTAAGAGGTAAGTAAACAGTTATAAGCCACCTTCTCAGTCCTAGAAACCTTCAAAAGGAGTCTCTATGTATTTGGAATTAAAAAAAAATAGCCATCATAGTGATGTGTGGTTCTGAACCTATTGTGACAAATAAAGATGTTTTAAATGGTGAATTCAATAAAAATATTTGCTTCTAAATACTTATCCTCAGGAGATGTGTTTAAATACTTGTATTAAATTCAAATCACTCATGGTCGAGGCAGGTTGGTGTATGCCTGTAATCTCAGCTAATCAGAAGCTGAGACACAGGTCTGATGCCTGCTGGGACAACTTAATGAAGAATGTTTCAAAATGAAACAATCAAAAGGCATGTGGTTCCAAATACTTTCTGGATTCAACCTCTAGTATAAAAAAATTACTCATGGAAAGATTCAGAAAAAAATAGCTGTATCAGCAACTCACACTTGTGGGTAAGTATTCAATTTGGATAGGATATTATTAAACTGTGTTCTGTATTTAAAATTTCAATGGTCATTTTTTTTTGTTAGTACTCATGGCTGCAGTGTCTTTTCAGCCCACTTGGCAGAATGTTATGAAAAAGATTCTCTGTGTAGTCTTTTTTGAGCACCAGAACTAGGTTCCCCCCATCCCTCAAATGAAAGTTTTATAGTTTTGCACAATTGAACTTGTGAAGGATGGGATCTTTCTGATTCCTGAGATGGGTTTAAGCCATTTTTCTTATTGTCCTAATGAAAGGTACTTGGCTTTTTAAAAATGCTAATCTTTTTAGCAACCATGCTCTTCTTTGTCCCAAATTTTCAGGCAATTACTTCCTGGTCATTCTCAAAATTTAAAAAATTATTTAGCTTCCATTTTTGGTCTTGATTCTTATTTTAAATCTGGCTAAAATCAGTCAGAAGTACCCATCTGATAGTCTGAATTGGGGTGTTTTGAAGCTTCCTTCACTAAAATAACTAATCTGCAGCCCCTAATCTTAGTCTCTTCAAAAGTTTCAGGATATGAGCAAAAAAGAAACAAATTTTTTTCCTGAGAATATCATACAAGGTCTTTAGTTGAACTGCCAATGGAGTCCTTGTTCTTAACTCAAATATCCTAATCCTGGTCTTTGATGATGTCATTTCTATCAGCATTCTGGCCTTCTGAGCTCTGATGAGTATCTTCCATCAAGCTCAGTTTAAAGCATTTTAGGGCTTCTCTGGCCAGCATTTTCAAGCTTTTTAAACCTTCTCCTGCAAACTAGTTTTGAAGATTAGCTAGAATCAAAGTAACAACCCCATTCCTGGTACCAATTTTTATCTTAGTTACTTGTTTATTGCTGGAGCAAAGTACTTGACATCTACGATTTAAAGAAGGAAATATACATTTTTGTGCATGGTGGTAGACATGGTAGAAGACAGCTGCTCATTTCTTGGCAGCCAGTAAGCAGAGAGAAAAGGAAGGAGTTGGGGAAGGAGATACATCCATATACCCTTTCAGGTTACTCCCCCAGTGACTTACTTTTTCCAATCAGGTGTCAACTCCTAACAGCACATTTAGTTATGAACTTACTTGTAGATAACCCACTTAGGAGTATAGTATCCCCACAATCGAATTACTTTACAAAAATTCTATCTCTTAATGTATGAGACTTTTGGGGAATATTCTAGTTCTAAACTGCAATAGGTACTAATTGTTTATAGTAATGTTCTGGCTTTGAAGTTGCATATATTTTGAGTCTGACTCTACCTCTAACTGTACTTTCTCATAATATTTTTAATGCAGGGTTTTCCATCACATAAGGTTTTAAGGAGTGTTTATATCATATTAAAACAGAAACAAACACTTGCGCAGTTCTCATTTCTGAAGAATTACAGGTATTTTCATGGAAGACAAACATATAAAAGTCAGTACACAAAAGTGTGTGTAAAATTTTAGTTATCTATTGTTAAACTTGGAAGGATTACATAGGACAGAGATTATTTTATATTGCCTGAGACATCAGAGTAGGATTTTGAAAGATGAGGTACAGATAGCAAAAGTAAAGGTGCCTTTGAAGAAATAAAAATAGAATGCCAATATTATCATCTCTGCTAATTATCTGAACTATGAACTCAGAATATTGAATGAAATGCCTACCTTTTCTCTCATTTATTCTCATACATCTTCATTATTCTTCAAAATTTATTTCATTCAAATTAAAATCTCCATGATATTAAAAACATGTTAAATAAGTAAAATTCCACATATTTCATGACCAACATTATTAGTTAGGCCATCAAAAAATAATCACACTCAAATTTCTGGTGGCAGAAATGGTAAAATCACCATGGAAAGGAATTTGCTAGCGTTGTAATTAGCTTTTGCCCAAGAAATTCAGGTTTTAGATTTCCATCTGTCAGATTCCATAACAAAACTACAAAAAGGCATATACATAAAGCTATTCATTTAACAGTAACAGATTGATCAAATGAATTATGACATGTCCACAAAATAGAATACTATGAAGTTATCTTTTTGTGGACTCAGGTAGGATCTCTTAGTTTTGATGAAAGCAGCACTGTCAGTGAAATGTACAATACTACAACAAAGCATAAGAACCTGAATAGGGAATGGAGAGCTCATGGAAGCTCAGATCATTTTTCCTGGGAAAAACCTAGTGAGGAAGAACATGATTATTGAGACTATAAAGACATACATGAGAGTTACTGATTCACGTTCCTATATGAATATTGCAGGTTAATAAGCTTAAAGGAACTAACATTGCATTCAAGGAATGAGAAGTGAAATGAGATAGTCTGGAGAGTTATGCAGTAGAAGAGATAACAAGATTTTCTCTCTGATAAATGAAGGATCAGATTTGGCTAAAGAAGGAGGAAGTTATGATTATTGATGGGTTTTGCCATTTTTCAGTATGTATGTCTCCATGTTAGAATTAGTAGATGTTTCATGCTATCCAAGGTGTATGTTACACAGTAATATAAATATCTAGAAACACCTTGCCACAGAAATATTGAGGTATCAATTGAAGCAACAAGAAAAAGATCATAAATCTACAATGGCAGAGAGATTTTTAATGCTAATAGTAATAGATCTAAAATCTTCCTGTTTTATTTTTTTCTTTACTTAGCTTTCTAAAAGCCATTTCAGCTACTGAGTTTCACCCAACAGAGATGTAAAAACAGACATAGAGCAGTCTCAAATATGAGACTGATTGTGCTTCATTATAAACATTAAGTTTACTTCTTAATGTCTATAGAATACAGATTCTGAGGGCAAGGGACTTGTAGAAGATCCTGATTAGGGCATTTTTAACCTCATTATTCCTCAGGCTGTAGATAATAGGATTCAACATGGGAGTCACAATAGTGTAGGACAATGATAATAATTTCTTATTCTCAGGAGAATTATTTGATTTTGGCTGAAAATATGTAAGGCTTAAAGACACATAGAAAAGGGAGACAACAAGAAGATGTGAAGAGCAGGTAGAGAAGGCTTTATGCTTCCCTTTTGCTGACGGAATCTTGAGGATGGCAGCAGCAATGCGGATGTAGGAGCATAAAATCAGCAAGCAGGGTATCATGACCACCAGAATGGTTCCAACAATGGCATAGATCTCAAAGAGTGCTGTGTCTCCACAGACCAGCCTCAGCACAGGAGGGCTGTCACAGAAGAAGTGGTTCACTTTGTTGGAGCCACAGAATGGGAAACTGAAGAGCCACGTGGTCTGCACAGTGGCTACAGGAAATCCTGGAAACCAGGAGGCTATAGCCAGTTTGGTGCGCGTCCTTTGGTTCATGAGGACTGAGTAGTGCAAGGGACTGCAGATGGCTACGTAGCGGTCATATGCCATGGTGGCCAAGAGGAAGCATTCAGCCACCCCAAAGAAGAAGGAGAAATACATCTGAGTGGCACAGCCAAGGAAGGAGATGTTTGTGTCCTGGGCAAATAGGGTTTCCAGCATTTTAGGGACAATGACTATGTTAAGGCCAATCTCCAAGAAAGACAAGTTCCTGAGAAAAAAGTACATGGGACTGTGCAGTGTGGGATCCGCCAAGGTAACCAGAATGATGAGGCTGTTTCCCGTCAGGGTGGCCAGGTAGATGATGAGAAATATGAGGCAGAGCAATGACTGTATCTCAGTAGGGAGGGAGGAGAAGCTCATGAGGATAAACTCACTTATCCTTGTCCAGTTTCCTCCAGCCATAGGTACAAATCCTCCCTAAAATCATGGAGAGAAATTCTTCATAGGAATAATCACATTCTGAATATGTTTTTCAGGTTCCTTCTTACTGGTAAGGAATTAG
>RJWM01048584.1:0-11432 GCA_004363535.1 Dasyprocta punctata
AAAAGATAGTAGAAGGCTAATGGTTTATTTAATATCTAGGCCACTCCCCCTTTCTTTTTTTAAACCAATAGAGTGATGGCAATGCTTTGTGAATGGAGTGGTTGGAAAAGGACTCATACTGGCTGCCTTGCTGGTGGAGGCAGCCTTGCTGAACTGTGTTTGCTGAGAGCCCTCTGGGAAGATGTAACTCACTCATTATTAGGTCCAGCCTACATATGCATTATCCAGTTAAGAAAATGGATTTTCATTTTTCCTTTTGTTTTTAAATGTCAATGAGCATGACGGTGATCTTTTTTTTTTTCAAATTTATGAAAAAAATGTTCAATACTAATGCCAGGCAGGAAATCTTAAGTGTAATTATCACTTGTTCCTGCTGTACTTATTTAAGTAAAGCTATAAAACATCACTGACGGTCTTATAGGGAGACAAAAAAGCGTTCTGATTTTTCAGCTAAATTACTTGGTTGTGAACTAAATGATGACAACTTTAATGAGATTTTCTTTAAAGGGTTATCTCAAAAATATGTACACATATAAATATCAGAAGAGCAACATAGTAGAGTGGAAAGGATTGTGGCCTGGTGGTCAGGGGGCCTGAGATCGTCCTGGGAGACTTTATGAGCTTCTCTGCAATTTTTGGTAAACAAAATGTCCTCATTTGAATTCTTGCTATATAATCCTAGGTGTTTAAAAACTTATGGAAAAATTGTATTGACCTTTGGAAAAGGGAATTTGAGGAAATTAGAATGCAGTTGACATTAAGTTCAACTTAATGGTTCAAAGGTTGCATTGATTGTTTTATTAGGATTTTCTGATTCTTTCCCCATCTTCTCTTTGCAAGGAAACAGAAACTCACCATAAATCTCAGGGAAAAAATATTTTCTACCTAGCTGAGGGCTAGAGTTGATTTCTCTTGGTGTCTCAGCAGGGTATCCTGGGAAATCCTGAGATGTGGTTTGGCAGCCCCTAACCTCAGTGCCTCCCCAAGTCTGTGCAGTAGGGCGTGGGGCCTGTGGGAACACAGCCCGTCTGCCCTGGGTGGAGTGTGTACATGTGCATGTGTGCACACACACACATCTTGTGTCTGTGTCTGCATGGATGCACACACATACATGCTGTTTTTGTGTGTGTGTGTGTGTGGAGGGGGTTGAGAAACTCATTTTTGTCTACCTGGCAGGGTAGATTAGTTCTTTGGTCTCAGTAAGTGTTTTAAACTCTGACTTCAACCAAGGACCAAGGTGTGGACTCTTTTTCCTGAGTGGCTGCTCTGTGCCTAAAACAGTTACCACTCTGTCTATGACACGTGAGCAGGATGTCGTCTGATTGTAGTCTAAACACATACTCCACTTTTTTCTAGATACAGAGAAGGCACTCTAATACTTCCCTAGTTACAGAATGACTTCTTCCTCCTTGTAAACTAAAATTATTCAGTCTAGAATGAAAAAACAAGCAGTCAGGCTTGGCCTTTAAGTAAGTGCTTCTTGGCCCCTCACAGACCTTTGGGTGAAGGCAAGGAGTTCAATGGTTCCCTATTCCTGAGATGTGAGCAGCGACTCGCTGGACTTGCTGACCTCACTGTGGCCTCCAAACGTGCTGGGAACTGGCCTGTGGCTCTGAGATACCTTTCTGCATTTCACCTCCTCAGGTCCTACTCGTTAAGCAGGGATTAGTGGAATGACTGTAATAAAACCAATATGCTAACCATCCTGTTACCCATTTATATACCAAATTGCTGTTGTATTTTATACTTACGTAGAATTTCACATGTGAGAGTGGGGTATTTCTTAGATAGGCTCATCTTGATACTTCACAAATAAAAGCTATGTTAGCAATCCTTCTGCCTCAGCTTTCTGAGTACTAGGATTACAAGCATGTGTCATCACCCCAGATTTCTTGAGCTGAGTATTCACTGATTTCTTTTCAGCCTTCCTTATTTCTTGATGAATGTATTTAAAATGTATTGATCTAGATGTGCCCGACAAAGTTTGAATAACAGGCTTTGTATTATGAGTCTGATCTAATTATTTCTTTATTTCTCCATTAACACAAGGATCATTTGGTAAAATGTATGCCCAAACAAAAGAGACACTCTGAAAAAGCTGTTTGGTTGCTATTAATTATAAACTTTTCATGTTATGTTAAAATAATGTAATATATCGATTATTGATATGATAGAATATAGTAAGTTCCTCCATAGGGCCCAATGTAAGATTTAACTTTTAAAATGTTACATAGTATACTTACAAAAAATGAATATTCTCTGTTAGGTAGGAAGTTCTCTGTGTCTAATGGAGCTTATTATTAAGGTTACTGGTATCACTGTATATTTTTTTCTGGTAGATATGCTAGCTTTTAAGAGGATATGCTAAAATTTATAGCAAAATGTTGATTTATCAGCTTCTCTTTGTGTGTTGATACACTTCTCAATTGTTTTTGTTTTCATAACATCTTTCTTTATCCCTCATGACATTTTTAAGCTTACACTGTAAATTTTCAGATAATACGATTACCATCCCTTCTTTTTTATACCATACTTGTCTGTATATCTTTCTCTTCCCTTTCAATTTTTCTGTATATTTTTGGTTTTCATATATTTTTCATGGATGAAGATGTAGGATTCAAAAATCCAATCTCAGAGTTCTCCCTGCACTTTTATCTGGTAAGTTTTATTTATTATAATTGCTGTTATATCATTTTCCATAATGTTGATGTTTTCTAAGATTTTAGTCTGTTGTTTTCATGTGTATACTTTTTCTTTTTTTGGTTTTAAGTTTTTAAAAGATTAAATCCCTCTCACTTCCCATAGTTCTTGTAGCACTTTGCATGCTTTCCTCCTTCACGGGAGTACTCTAACTAGTTTGCCATGTGAATCTTGTGACTGAGGATATTTTTAGTCCATTCTCAACACTGAGTGACATTTTGATTGAATAAAAAATTCCAGGTTCAGGTATTTTGCTTTCATACCTTTGTAAGGAAGGATGTGAGGCAGAGACCACTCAACAGGCTTGTGTAAAAGCAAAGAGGCACATGATCTAATACCTGGGTTCAAGCAGACAGAAGGTGATAAGGCCATCTGTAGGAACAAAGAGAAGCAGGCTTTTTTTTTTTAAATAGTCTTGAAAGAAGGCAAGGGACATTAGGTGGGGAGATCTTAGTAAATATCAGTGGTCAAAGTTTTTTGGATGTCTTGTGCTTCAGTGGGCAAAGTCTTGAGGCATGTAGAGCGAATGTTTGGGTGTTTTCAGGTGTCTCAGTGTTTGCAAGATTTCATGCCCTGTCTTGTCTCTTTTACAACACCCTGGGCTGAGCTGGGTCTCTGCTGCGGATAGTGCTGCTGCTGGCAAACAGGTTGGGTGCTGGCAGAGTCACGCCTGCATCGAGCCTGACAACCTTCCTTTCATCTCATCCAGCTGCTGAAAATCAGATGCCAGTTTGATCCTGTTTCTTTATAGATGGTGTGTTTTTTGTCATTGGACTCTTCCAACTTTCAACATTTTGTCTGTCCATATCAGTCTAATTTCACTTTAGCATTCCACTTTAACATATGGTCTTGCATGCTGCCATGCCCAATTTATTTCATTTTATTCTTTTTATTATCTAAAAGTATCTGTGATACTTAATTTAAAACATTCATTTGCCTGTTACAATAATTTGCTTCAAATGTGTTTTTTAGCTTTTTTTTTTTTTTAACTTTTTCTGAAAGAAAAGTTACTCTTCTCAGACATGTTGTTTGTTGAGTTCCTGAGTTCATTTCCCTGTGGGACTATCATAACATGGTCTGGTAAAGTGAGGAGTCCTTGGTTAATAAGAACAAACTAGGGGACTGAAGGAGAGACACTCAGGAGTGCTAGCATCCTTATTGATAGTCTGCCTTGCCGCAGTTCCCTGGATCTCTCTCCGACCAGGGACAGATCTTGACACCCTGGGGAGAAGTGTCAGGGGAGAAGGCAGCCTAATGGACTGTGAGCCACAGCACCGGGGTGTGGAGAGTCAGGCGCTATGTTTTTCAAAGCCTTGATCCTGGATGGATTGTGCATTTCTCTAGTATATCCTTCCTGTGATCACAGACAACTTAGGAGATCTCTACTGATACCGAGATATGGAAATACACATCCCGAGGCAAAGGGGAATAGAGCAAATGCAGAACGGAAAAAAGGCATTCGCCTGGCTTGTTCTCTCGCTGCTAACTTCTGGGCTTTAGTCATCAACTGTCATACAAATCGGTTCATGACCGGCTTCAGTCTCTAGGGTTTTCTTATCTTTTTATGTGTTACGTTAATTTATGTGGTCTGTGTTTACTTCTAGCTTCTATAGTTTGCCCAGTACTGATTTCCAGGAAGGGAGTCTGCAGCCTGTTCCACATGAAGTCTTGCCAGGAACCAGAGCTGTCTTGAGATTTCTCTTCCTACAGTCCCACCTTCACTAACCACTGCTCAGAACATGAAGCAAATATCTGGGAGTGGCTTTAAGAAACCCACTTGTTTTCATTAGTAAAAAGTAAGTCATCTAAGCAATTGGGGACCCTTATTTATTCTCTTGGAAGGAACAAGAAAGACCAATTGGGCAGTGGCAAAACCTTCCCTGTTCTTTTTCATTTTCCTAGAAGCAGCTCAGCTGGAACAGAATGGAGATGCTCTGGGCACAGGGACTCACCAACCTCATGCCACAGCACATGGGATGGCCCTAAGGCCTTCCATCAACTAGGAAGTTAGCTTTCCTAGGCTTTAGCATATTTTGCCTTAGTTGATCTACTTATACTGACAAGTGTTAAAAAAGAAGGAAGCCTCTGCTCTGAGGCTGTCTTTATACTTTGAGTTCCTGTATAACAAACTGCAGTTTAACTTAGTTTGTAAGCAAACCAAAACTTAGGAGTATGATAGACGGCTAAGTCCCGGCCAGTCATCAGCAGCCAATGGATCCAACTAGGACCAAATAAGGCCAATGCCTCCTCACACTGTACCCAAATACTCTGTCTGTAGCCAACCATGTGCTTCCACATCCTGTGAGAGCTCCCTGATCACACCAATGGGTGGAGTTCTCTGAACCTCTTCTGGCCTTGAGGGCTGCCTGATTTCACCAGTCATTCTTTGCTCAAATAAACTCTTAAGTTTAATTTGCCTAAAGTATTTTAGTATTAGTTTTCACTACCCTGCATTACTACCCTGCAGCCTGTGTTTGTGCTTCTTTACTCTTATAATTTCCTCAAATAAGAGAACTCTACCCACTAGATCAATTACTTGATCTGTATCGTACTAATAACCTCATTATCATTCTTTGTTAATCAAGAACAATTACTTTTACAGCTTAAGTAATTTTAATACTGCCTCAGAGAAACTTCTTTTTATGCTTGTTGCAGTAATAGTTTTCAGTATATACCAAGAGGCCATGTAATAAAGTACATTGTAAGAATATATAAATTTAAGTAAGTCAGTTTTTAAGATTATTTATCTCTTGCTGCTAAATTCATTAAAGAAATAATTTTATTGCTGTAAATCCATACAGCTATCAAGCACCTGTCACCCATATTTTGATGTATATAAAATTTAGTTTTACTTATTACATGTTCATTGTAGAAAATGTAGGAAACAAAAGGGGAAGGAAAGGAAGGAAGACACAAAGAAAAGAAAGGAGGAGGAATGGGGAAAAAAGAGGAGATAAAGAAGAAAGGAAGGTAAGTCATTAATGAGTCCATTATTCATTGCTAACACTTTAGGCTATAACCTCAATCTTCCTCTGTCTTCCTTTTTTTTTCTTCTTGCATGGAAATGGGACTATATTTTTTATATTTAGGCTTTAAGTTTAAAATTAATCAACGTATTTTCATTTCATGGTTTCATATTCCTGTTCTTGGACACTTAGGATCTCCGATACTCCCTTTCATGCATAGTCTAGTGTGTAGTTAATACGCTTCAAGTGATCAGTATCAAAAAGCTCCGTATTTTGGGGAACACCCTTGAATGACGTAGAAAACCGAGTATCTGTGGCTGCGATTACCTTTACATGGCTCCCATATGGAAGAAAGGAAACTGAGTTTTGGGTAGGTATCCAACCCTGCTTCAACTGAACGATCTTGCAGCTATAGCTCTCAGTGAACATGCCCACATTCTTGCAGGAGTGTGCTGCATTTGGAGCTTCTGGAGAAGATCTCTTATAAGAAGAGTAGTGTGGGAGAGCCACTCCTCACTGGCTTTCCACTTTTCTGCATGGAGATACTTTTGTGCTAAGGATGACAGAGAGGAAGAGACTTGTCCATTTCACCTAGGGACAATCTACCTCTGGATTTCTTGTGACATAAACAATAAATGTCCTCATGGTTAAAGTCACATTGGCTGTGTATTTTGTTACTCAAGGCAGATATAGCCTAATTAAACAAAATCTGTCTGATAAGTAATTTAAACTGCTTTTTTTTCTTTTCTTTTCTTTTCTTTTTTTTTTTTTTTGGTACTGGGGATTGAACTCACAACCTTGTGCTTACCAGGCAGGTGCCTATGCTACTGAGCTAAATTCCTGGCCCTTCTGATAAGTAGATAAAGGATGTTTTTATCCATTTCTTTTCTTGATTTTATACACTTAGTAGTATCAAGTAAAACATTAGCTAATCATCATAAACCCAAATGTATGAATTATTATTTTTCCATTATATTTTCACTTGTCTTCCAGATACCCTATTGTGGCATAGATAGTACTATTTTTATGAGAGAATGTTTTGGGCCAGTGTTGTAAGACCTGTGTCTCAGAGTGATGCAAGTCAGAATGGTGTCCCAAAACCTGTCATGATGGTTAATATTGATAGTCAACTTGACTGGTTTCAGAAATGCCTAGGAAACTAGCAAAGGAAACTTCTGAGTGGGTCTGTGAAGGTGTTCCCCAGAGACGATTGGCTTGTGGGGCTACAAACTGAAGGGAGAGCCCTGAATATAGGCAGCACCATCCCATAGACTGGGGACCCAGATGGAATAATAATAGAAGAAGAAGGAAGCGCACCAGATCATGGTCTTTCCCTCCCTGCTTCCTTGCTGCCATCAGGTAAACAGCTTTCCTCTACCATGCTCTTCTGCCATAACGTTTCTGCTTTGGAGCCAACTGGCCATGGACTGAAATCTTGGAAATGATGAGCGAAAGCAAAGTTTTCCTTCTTTGAGTTGTCATTCATAAGTAATTTGTCCCAGTGACAAAAATCTGACTAACACCCTTGTTTCTGTGATATAACACTTACTCATATAAACAAGGTGTAGTGTTCAAGCTTAATAAAACATACTTGCTTGCATCATTATCTTTTTTTTATGGTTGGTACATTGTGTCAACTTGAGAAGTTTAGAAGTTTAACTGAGAGACTCAGCAGGGAGCCAGGGTTCTTGCTTTGTAAATATCCTCTTCCTGTGCAAGAGGAGGGCAAGGAGATCCCGCCTTGGAGGAAGGGATGGCCTGTGTGCAATATAAGGGAGGAAAAGAGGCTTGCTCTCCACCCCTTTTGCTTTGGCTGCTTTTGCTGGCTGCTGTCTTGAAGTGTTGCTCCGGTGCCATGCCATCCTGCCTTGGAGCCAACTGATTGTGGACTGAAACCTCCACAAACAGTGAGCTAAATAAACCTTTCCTTCTTTCATTTTGGGTGTTGAGCATTTTGTCCCAGCAATGAGAAAAAAGTAACAAGACACTTTTTATTTTAGTTTGTGAATACTGTGTGTTTAGTATATAATATTTACATTCCTTGTGGGAAGTTGGTACACGTATATAACACATCTTAATTTTATTTTTTAAATCCCATTCCCTTTTACCTCTTCCCTCTACCAATCCCTTGATCCTCTTCCTTTTTTTGTAGCTGTTTATGGTACATAATATTCACTGTTTTTAGTTAGAAGAATGATATTCTCACCTGACACATTTCTACAAGCTGGTGTATAGTGGTGGGTTGAGAATGTGGGTTGTGTATTTCATGAAATAAAATTTTATATAGATGCCCACTGTGTAGAACCAGTATTTATTGCTGCACAAAAGAATATAACTTATTGATAAATGTGTATGATTAAAAGTTTGTTTTCTGTCATTCTAAATTTTATTTTTTTATTTTAAAGAGAAAAAACAGGGAAATAAAGAAGCAAACAAACAATTAAAAAACAACAACAAAAGCAAAATGACAATAACAACCACAACAAAACAAGGGCAATATGGGATTTCAAAACAAGATGATAGGAATTTAACAATGGTTGTTATATTGCATATTGTTATTTTCAAAGTAATTGCTCAGGCTATCAGATACAGGCATGCAAAACTGACCAAACAATAAAAATTTCCTTTGAGAAATGTCTTTCCCTTTTACTGTATCTATTGTAACTTTTGGATCTTATTTACTCTTTCAACTTTTTACACAATACGGTGAGACAATACAGTGTTTACACAGGTAAGTTTGATTTATTTCATTTATGAATATGTTTCTAGTTGCATCCATTTACCTATAAAAGCCTCAAACTTATCATTCTTTATGACTGAGTAGCATCCATTATATAAAACTGCCACATCTTTTTTATCCATTCCTCAGTTGATGGGCATTTGGGTTGTTTCCAAGATTTAGCTATTAAAAATTGTGCTGCTATAAACATGGGTACACATATATTTCTGTGGTATAATGTTCTCAATTCTTCTAGGAAAGTACCCAGAAGGGGAATAGCTGGGTCCAATGTAACCTCTAATCTTAGTTTTTGGAGGAATATCCACACTGATTTCCACAGTGGTTATACCAGTCTACACTCCCACCAAAAATGGAGAAGGGTTCCTTTTTCACAGCCCCACCAACATTTGTTATTGGTTAATTTCTTGATGTGAACCATTCTTTCTGGAGTGACATGATATCTCAATGTAGTTTTAATTTGCAGTTCTCTAATGACCAATGATGTTGAGCATTTTTTCATATATTTATTTGCCATTTGTATTTCTTCATCTGAGAAGTGTGTATTCAGCTCAGATGCCCATTTTTGGATTGGGGGGCATTTTAAATTTGGGGGACTGATTTTTTCAATTCTTTATACATTCTAGATAAAAACCCTTTGTCTGAGGGAAAGTTGGCAAAAATCTTTTCACAATCTGTGGGTTTTCTTTTCACTCTGTTGGTGATTCTTTTTGAGATACAAACACTTTTTAATAAGATGAGACCCCATTTGTTTATTCTTTGAAGTACTTCCCATGCAGTTTGGTTTTTGTTCACGAACTCTCGGCTTACTCCTATGTCCTTGAGATTTCAACCTACTTTGTCTTCCAGTAGGTTTAGTGTTTCTCTCTTAATATTTAGATCTTTGTTCCATTTTGATTTTAGTTTAGTGGGTCTAGTTTAAGTCTTCAGCATGTTGAAAGCCAGTTTTCCCAGCACCACTTACTTATTTATTTTGTTTTGGTACCAGGGATCAAACTCACAACCTCGTGCTTACCAGGCAGGTGCTTATGCCACTGAACTAAATCCCCAGTCCTAGTTTGTTTTGTTTATTTGTTTGGTACTGGGGATTGAACTCAGGACCTTGTGCTTGCCAGGCAGTCGCACATGCCACTGAGCTAAATCCCCAGCCCCTCCAACACAACTTCTTAAAGAAGCTATCTTTCTTCCAGTGAGTGTGTTTGGTCCCTTTGTCAAAGATAAGGTGGCTGAGTGTCTTTGTAGTTGTGTCTGTATCTTCTGTTCTGTCCCATTGATCCTCAGGTCTGTTTTTTTTTTTCCAATACCATGCTGATTTTATTATAGCAGCTTTGTAGTATAATTTCAAGACTGGGATTGCGATACCTCCTGCTTTTTTGCCTTTGTTGCTCAGGACTGCCTTTGCTATTCTAGGTCTTTTATGGTTCAATATGAATTTTAAGAATGTTTTCTTTAGATCTGAGAGGTATACTGTCTCAGTTACTTTTCCTTCATTGCTGAGACAAAACACCTGACATCCAAAATTTGGGAAGGAAAGATTTATTTATCTTACAGTTTTTGGAGGTTTCAGTCCATAATCAGCTGGCTCCAAGGCAGGGTGGCATGGCACAGGGGCAACACTTCAAAGCAGCAGCAAGCAAAAGCAGCCAGAGCCAAAAAGGGGAAAGAGCAAGCCTCCTTTTCTCCCTTTTATTGTACACAGGACACCCCCATACTCCAGGGTGGGTGTAGCATTCACAAATCTTCTTGCCTTCCTTTGCACAGGGTGAGGATATTTACAAAGTAAGTACCCTAGCTCCCTGCTCAGTCTCTCAGTTAAATTTCTGACCTTCTCTAATTGACACAAGGAACAGGTAAACTGGTTGTACTCTGCACCCTAGGATGTAGAGATTAAGCTTCTAGACTTCTCAAGTTGACACAATGTATAAACCATAGCATATACTAATGGTATTTTGAAAGGGATTGTGTTAAATCTGTATAACAGTTTTGAGAGTATGGCCATTTTTCACGATGTTGGTTCTTCCTATCCATGAGCTAGGGGTCTCTTTCCGTTTTCTGAATTCCTCTTCAATTTCTTTTTCCAGAGTACTGTAATTTTCAATGTATAAATCTTTTGCTTCCTTTGTTAGATTGATTTCTAAGTATTTCATTTTTTTTGATGTTATTGTGAAGTGTGTGGTTTCCCTAATTTATGTCTCAGTGAGTTTGTCATTTGTGCACAGGAATGCTGTTTACTTTTGAGTATTGACTTTGTACCCAGTTACACTGCTGAATTTGTTTCTTAGGTCTAAAAGTCTGTTGGTGAAGATTTTGTGGTCTTCCATGCAGAGTAGCATATCATTTGTGAATAATGATAATTTAACTTCTTCCTTTCCTATCTTTATTCCTTTTATTTCTCTCTATTGTCTAATTGCTCTGGCCAACATTTCCAAAACTTTATTGAATATACATGGTGATAGTGGAGAACCTTGTGTTCTTCCTGATTTTGGAGTGAAAGTTGTCAGTTTTTGACCATTTAGTATGATGTTAACTGTTGGTTTGTCATAGATGGTTTTTATCAGATTGCGGTAAAAACTATCTATTCTGATTTTCTCTAGGGTTTTTACCATAAATGAGTGTTAGATGTTATCAAAAGCTTTTCCTGTATCTATTGAGATGATCGTGTGATTTTCGTCTTTTGCTCTGTTAATATGATGTATTACATTTAATGATTTGCATAAGTTGAACCATCCATGATTCCTGGGATGAATCTCACTTGGTCATAGTGTATAACTTTTTTTTGATGATTTACTGCATTCTATTTGCTAATATCTTATTGAGAATCTTTGCATCTATGCTCATTAGAGAGACTGACATGTAATTTTCTTTTTTGGTTGGGTCTTTCTCTGGTTTTGATATCAGGGAAATATTTGCCTCTCAGAATGAATTAGAGAGAATTGCAGCACTTTCAATTTCATTAAAGTATTTGAGGACCACTGGTATTAAATCATCTCTAAATTTCTTGTAGAATTCAGCTGTGAATCCCTCAGGAC
>RJWM01048585.1:0-11427 GCA_004363535.1 Dasyprocta punctata
AATGTGCTCACTTTCTTCCTGAGTTTGTTGTTTTTACTGCAACTATTAAATGTCCCACTCCGGTGCAGAATTGTCTGCTCTTCCCTTTTAGATTTTCTGGGATGAGTCTGCATTCCTTTAGCCAAGAAACGCTGAGAACTAAACAGAGCCAAACACATTATTTCTAATCCCACTAATTTTGCTTTGTTGTGGTTCCAACAGCAACTCAGGTGAGATTTCAACAGGAACTGGTCTGAATCAAAGAGAACTGCAAGTGTTGGTTTATTTTGTCCTTTCAGTGTAAGATGCTATGTTCACTTTGAAGTTGCAGCTCTGTCAACACAACAATTGGTTTTGAGTCTAAATTGATTGGAAAGGAACAGATTAGAAGCCAACAGTAGGACTGAGAAAGTTGAATCAACCAGTGAAGTTTATTTTGCCACAAATAAATGCCAAGACAAAATTGCAGCAAACAAAGCTAAGTACTGAGAAGCGGGTGTTTTTTGAGAGGAAGGAGAAACATATGAACTCTGCTTACTAATAGCTTTTTACATCAAAAGAATTTAACTTGATTCCCTAACATGTCCAGAATACCTTGAAATGTATAGGAGTCATCACCCCAGGCTGTCACGGGCAAGGAAAGAAGGGAAAGAGTGTCCTTGCTACATCAGCTCTCAGCTGGTCCAGCACTTGACCTGTGCACAGAGCAATTCGAACACTCAACACATGTGATATGAGTTTGAGGAAAGTACAACAGCCTATTTCTCTCATTTATTTTCTCATCAGGTTTTTTTCTTTCCCTTTGTGGGAAACAAATCAGGGAGTGTTCCTGAGTCATTTCCACTCAGTCAACAGCAATGGGTAAACTCCAAAAAAGGACTATCGGAATGAGTGCTTCCCCCATGCTGCATCTGCTCCCACCAAGGCGGCAACTTCTATCAGTTTTGGAGCACTCACAAAGTGCCAGGTACTATTCTCTGTGCTTTGTCTCCATGTGTCTAATTTGTACTCTTATAGTCCCTATGCAAACCCATGAAGCAGGTTTTAGTATCTTCCTTTTACAGATCAGGAAACCAGGCTCAGAGAACGCAATGAACCAACCCAAGATTATACAGCCATACAAGCAATCAAACTGAGACTCGGATCAACCCCAATGTCACTCCTGTGCCCTGTGCCTTCATCTCTCTACTTGGACCCATCATACGCTTTCATTCGGGAAGGTCGTTCTTACTCATTTCCATTCATCTAAACTTCCCATCTCCTTCACACGTCTTAAGCCAGCCTTTCCAGCGGTCAGCTGCTCTTTAAACCCTATGGTGCTTCTTTCCTTGGCATTTAACACATTCAACCTTCTGTTGATCATCTGTTCTGCAGCAGGGTTAGAAGCCAGCATAAGATGTTTATCCAACGAGTACTCAGACATTTGGGGCTGCAATCTTTCCTGCTAAGATACATGATGACAGATACAGAGACTGTTTCATCAGCCACTATGTCCCCAAGGCTAGCACAGTAACTGACAGCAGTGGTACTCGATGTATTTTTTGTTGAATAAATAGATATGTAAAGATCATTAAAGTGAGATTTCAGGAGACCTCAAAGGCAAAGAAGCACCTTATGAAAGTAATTTGTTTTTAACAAAGATGCACCCAAACCTAGTGGGTTAGTCAGAGGCAGGGAGGATCGTTTTAATGCCACCTGAAATAGGCTGCTCCAATTGTCCTCTGGCCTGTCACACATTCCTATCCAGTAACTCTAGCAGAGCTTAGCCTGAAGTCCTGGGACTGACGAGGTTGTAAAGTAAATAAATAAAAGCATTGGTTCATGAAGGTCTCTGTAAAACGTGGAGGATACAAATGCTTCTTTTTAGCACAGGCAATAAGCAATGGTAACAAATGGAAAACAATGGCATTTTCCATGAAAATGAGGTTAGCTGGGAGCCATGAGAAGGAAGAAACCCACACCTGCCTGACAGGGAAGCCAGTCTGACCTGACCTATGTGTACAAAGAACAGGGGGGGACAACTGAACCGACCACCATTGGCAAGAGACACCCATGAAGACCCAAGAGCAGGAGAGGGGACATGTCGGGTTCTCCAGGTGGCAGAAGACCTGCCCCCCGGAAGGTGCCATGACACTTCTGAACTCTGCTTCATAGAGGAAAGGCATGGTCTGTGTTGGTTATCAAGTGTGATACTCTCTCAGGGCTTCCTGAGCTAGCTAGAAAATTGTGACAATGGTAAATCAAGCTGGAAAAGCCACAGTAGATATTGGTGGTTTGGATATCAGTTTTTTCTATTTTGGGGGTTTTTTCCTGTGTGTCTGGGGAACACCCTGGGTATACTAAATTGAGTCCTGATTTCTAGACAAGATTATAATCCTCTTGAAATTGAGGCACGCCTCCATTTTGGTGTCCCTAAACCTTGGCAAGATGTTCTCCATTAGACTCTGTAAATAAATGTTTGGTACAAAGATGATAAAAGTGACATAAATCTTGCGATTGTTGAAAGCCATCTGAGGTGGCTTTTATTTTTTTCCTACGGAGTGATTACTGTTGAGTCGTTTGTTTTGCTTCTGCTCCAGAATGTTTCAGTAGTGTTATACTCATTCTGAAGGCTGCCTTAATGGAGCAGAGACCCTCAAAATTCTTTTGTATTTTTAAAAGAATCTTCAGTACAAATTTTGTTGCTTCAGAGAGTGAACACTTTGAGGAATTCAGGGTCAAGCAAACTTGCCAAAACTCACATAAACACAGTACCCCTAGACATCACAAAACAAAGTAGAGGACTCAACCTCTTCCAAAAGAAAACAGACAAAACATGAAAACAATCTGGCCACCGCAGGGGCCCATCTGTCCCCTAGTAGATGCACCTAGAGCAACAAGAGCTCATTGGACATGGAGTTGCCAGGAAACAGATTTTCTGTTCTACTCTCTAAGGTCTATTTCACTCCACTGAGCAAGCTGATATTCAGACTCAGTGGGGGCTGGCAACTCTTTTTTTATTGATTTTAAATTGACAAAGGAAGATATATGTATTTTTCACATGCGGCATGAAGTTTAAGTACATATACGCTGTGGAATAGTTAACCTAGCGCATTAACATATACCTTCGCACAGTTGGTGAGGATGTTGAGACAAGGGAACCTTAATGCCATGTTGGTGGAGAACTAAATTAGTACTACAGCCATGACGGCTAACAGTATGGGATTCTTTAAAACTTAAGAATAGAACTATCAGCAGTCCCAGTCCTGAGATGGATCAGAAGGAAGTGAATCCAGTATGTCAAGGATATACCACACTTCTGTGTTCATCGCAGCACTGTTCACCATAGCAGGACACAAAGTCAACCAAAATGCCCAAAACTGGATGAAAGGATAGAGACACAGTGAAGTGCTATTCAACCACGCAAAAGAAGATGACTTTCAATGACCCTCTACATTTAGAGGCTGAAGGAGTGGTGTTCAAGACTATTTTGTAAATGACTGGACACTCCTGAAACAGTGTACATTGATGAGAGTGGAATGTGAAAATTCGTTTGCCCTCATTAGAGTCTCTCACAATAACATGAGGTGCTTTGCACTGTTCTATGGATCTAAATAATTAAACTCACTAAACCAGTTTCTGCTGCAAGTGACAGAAATTCAACCTGATAGTACATGGCCAGAAGTCAGCTGTGGGTAATACCAGGCTGCAGCTGAACTTAAAGAAAGTAGGGTAGAATCTAGAACATTGCCAGGAAGCACTCCGGGCATACAGGTCCTCTTTCCTCCTGAGTTCTAGCGTCCTCTTAGACTGCCCTTGCTTAGAGTCAGACACATGGCACTTCTATCTCATGTTTCACTTAATTCCCCTCTCCTCTTGCTCTACTTTGGAAAGACCCTGAGATACTGTTTCAGCTTGGCTCCCCTGCCCAGTCCTGAATAGCCCCATGCCCAGTCTAGCTGTGTAAGTTACTATGATATGAGACTTCTGCCAGCAGCATGTGGACAAATGTAGATGGGAGAAGTTTCCAAAAGGAAGGAGAAGCTATTCCAGGAGTAAGTAGGGCAATTGGGAAGACACTAATGACAGTCCTCTGCGCCACCTGCTACGGCTTGGATGTGCTTTGTCTCCCAAGGTCCACGTGGGGGAGGCCTAAATCCTAGTGTGTCATGTGAAAACTGGTGGAAACTTGAGAAGTGAGGCATAGAGAGAGGTCATCAGGCCAACTGGGATGCTGTCTTGGGAAGGATTAAGGAAGTTCTCGTGAGACAGCCCACACCTCCTGTAGTTCTCCAGAGAGGGCTTCTGTGCATATCTGAGCTTTCCCCACCCATCTTCCCCCTGCTTTCTGTCTGGCAATGTGATCACTGCTGCCTCTTGGGCTCTGGTCATTGCTGTCTGCCATGATCTTTGAGGCAGCCTGGAGAGAGTTGAGCCGATGCATCCTCACACCTTGAAAACTACGAGAAAAGAACTAAGTTCCTTTCTTCCTGGGGAACTGGTCCGGGCATTTTGTTTCAGTGATGAAATATTGACAAATAGACTATCTTATGCAAATATCATGCTTTAAATAAGAAATGTTATGCATGTCAAATTAATTTAAGCAAGTTCCAGGGAATTCTATGTAGACTTCAATTTTCTTACCTTTTTTGTTAACTTCTTCATTAATCAAGAAATTACTGACCAAGTGCCTCATAAGCACAAAATAAAAATTTTTTTCAAAATACACATAAGCAAACACAGCAAGCATTTTTTAAGTACTATTTTCCTCACTATTTCTGTCGAGCCAATCTGCTTCTCATAGCCCTACACATAGATCTCACTTGTATAATGGACTGCTTTTTCTGAGATGTGTTTTTCTCCTTCTTTCCATCAGCCTTCCCCTGTCTCTTCTTCCAAAGCTCCCATTCCCTTCAGAGCTTTCTAGACCAGCCTGACTTCTTGAATAAGCTACTCAGTGTTTGTGTTTTTTTCTGTTATCAAAAGTTTATTCTTATTATCATGGAGCTTTTCCTTCTATGAATACTAGAATTCCATTTCTTGAAAATACTTAGAGTTTTGCAGGGTATTGTGGTGCATGCTTGTAATCCCAGCACTCAAGAGGCTGAGGCAGGAGTAATGCTGCAGGTTCAAGGCCAGCCTGGGTAGGAAGTGAGTTCAAGGCCAGACCAAACTGCATAGTGGAACCCTGTCTCAAAAAAGACAAAAAAAAAAAAAAGAGAGAGAGAGAGAGGGAGAGAGAGAGACAAAAGACTTAGAGTTTTATGTGACCAGAATGAATAAGTAAATTATACATGGCTTTTGTCTATGATCCAAAAAGGAAACAGATACTAAAGCAAAAATCCAGGGATGCACTAAGAAAAAATGGTAAATATATTATCTGCCATTAATAAATGTCATTTATTATGATGAACAACCCTTGAGTGTGAAATCTCAGCTTGCTTTGCAATGGCAAACAGAAACATCAAAATAACAGCCAGAATTTGTTTATTTATTTATTTGTTTATTTATTTTTGGTACCAGGGATCAAACTCACAATCTCATGCTTTCCAGGCAGGCACTTGTGTCACTGAGCTATATCCCCAGCCCCAACACCCAGAATTTGTAAACAAATTTATTTACATTAGACAGGCACTGACGAGGAGCTAATCCTTATAAAAATCTTAGGCCCGGAAGGCCCAGGGAGGGAGGTTTTAATGGGGTTAGTTGCAAAGGGGAAATGCAAAGGCAAAGTATTTGGCTGTTTTTGATTGGTTCTCAAAGTATGCATCATAGTTACCAGCTGTTTCTAGGACACAGTGGTAACAGGAACTGTAACAGGAACTATTACCTGGACAACTAACAGACTGACGGGCGGGCGGGGGGAGGACATTTTCTTCTACAGTTTCAGGCAAAATTCTGTGTAATACTCTAATTTAACAAAGGGTCACTGCATGCCACCGTGTGGTAATGTTTTAGTTACTTTTCTCATTGCTGAGACAAAATATCTGACACCCAAAGTTAAAGGAGAGCAGGTTTATTTTTGGATCACAGTTTGTAGAGGTTTCAGTCCATGACTGAAACCGGTTCCAAAGCAGGGAAGCATGGAGGAGGGGCATCTCAGACAAGAAATGGTTGACGGCAGGCAGAAGGCAGCAAAGAAGTGAAGTAGTGAAGCAGCCAGCGAGCACGGCAGGCCTCTTTCTGTCTCTTACATTCTGTCCAGGGAGGGCCCTGCCATTATCTACTTTCAGAGCTATTTCAAACCAATGAGTGGAATAATTTAGCAATCACACACCCTTAAGTCCAGCATCACACAGTCTGGATCCAGCCACCTCCGAAAAGCCCTACCTATGACTGCATGAGGCCGTGGGGAAGCATCTAGACAGAAGCCATAACAGCCAAGTACTGTGTTCAGCAATGCTGGGTATGAAAAGATGGGAAAGAATCAGCTCATCAAAAAGCTGCTAATCCAGCAGAGGTGGGAAAGCAGCTTGTGGAACAGCTGGATTCAAGCATGCTTTGGAGAGGAAAAATAAGGAGCAGTAGAAGATGAGCCTTCCATACTTTCCTGGAAGGATTTAACCAACACTTTCAACTGTATCCTCATGATAACATATAAAATAGCTTTTCCTTTGTTTTTCTCCTTTTTTTTAATTTTTATTTTTATTTATTTATTTATTTATTTATTTATTTATTTTTGGTACCAGGGATTGAACTCACAACCTCGTGCCTGCCAGGCAGGCACTTATACCACTGAGCTAAATCTCCAGCCCTATTTTTTTGAGACAGGGTCTCACTATGCAGTTCAGGCTGGCCTTGAGCTCACTTTGTAGCCCAGGCTGGTCTCTAACTCACAAAGATCCTCTCGCCTCAGTCTCCCAAGTGCTGGGATTAAAGTCATGCACCACTACGCCTGGCTTGTTTTTCTCCTTTCTACTTACCATTCACTCATACCCCCACTCCTGCCTGGACCAAAGCTGTCCATTTATATCTGCATACATTTTTATAAAGCATTAAGTGTCTGTTGATGAGTGAATGAATGAGTACATACATACATGTTGCCATAGGCTAGATACTGAAAGGGAAGTATCTTGGGCATCTCCCATGGAGCATCTTACTCTGTAAGTGTGGAAACATGTCCTGGCCTCTAGTGTTGGGAGTAAAGATCAAGTTTGCATTTCCTAAGGAAGACCTAACCCAAACAGGAAGGCCCAGATGAGGTAGAAAGAATCAGTAATATTAACATTCAAGACTAGAGATGATTAAGATATGAACTAAAATAATAGTACTTAATAGGGGTCAGAATGGCAGGACAAATATTTGGAGATAGAGTTGGGTTCCTGTATTGAAGTAGAGATGAGGAAAGAATCTAGGATAAGATCACTTTAACATGCACAAAAGACTCCAGCCAATGCCTTGAGGATTGTTACAGCGACATTTTTCCTGTGCTTAGTGGTGTGACTCGCAGAAACCCACGAGCTCAGCACTCTTTGTCAGTGCCAACTTTCTCTTCCCTATACCTGCACTAAGATCAACTTGGCACAAGTATTTCACAAAGTGCCACTGTACTTGTTAATGTTATGACTTATATAATTGTTCTCTTTCATATGCCTTATGTCAGGGTTCCTGGAGTGATAGCAGAACAGCAAATTAAGTAACTTTTTCTGAACTTATGATGTCTTTAGGTACTTAGGCAAATTTTCAACACTGGCTGCTCCTACCAAATGTTATGAATCCTTGGATCTTCCCCCAAAAGGATGCTTCTAACAAAGTATAATTCTTTATTTAAATTGGAAAATAACATGCAAGCATTAACTGGAATGTTGTTCTCTGCATACCCACCCTGAAGAAGTGAGCCCCCTTCAGTTAGCCTGGGAGCTCAGGAGCAGTTTTGGCCTAAGAGAGAGTTTCATAAAGAAACTATTGGAGCTAGGCATGGTGGTGCTTTCCTGTAATCTCAGGACTGTAGGAGACTAAAGCAGGAGGACCACAGGTTTGAGACCATCCTGAGAAATTAATTAGTGAGAACCTGTCTCAAAATAAAAACTAAAAAGAGCTGGGAATATAGCTCAGCATGAAGATCCTGGATTGACTTCTTAGTAACATACAAACACACACACACACACACACAAAGCAGAACAAGGAGATTCAAGAATTTCAGATTCCCAAATAAGAAGGAAAGATTGAGAGGTAGGTGTTGTCCATCTGATTCTGTTCTCCAATCCACACGACTCTAGATACAGAGGTTGTGAGCTAGGAAGAGAAAGATTTTGGAGAGAGAATAGACACAAGTCATGAGTGTTAATCATTCCTGAGACAGACAGACAGGCTGTGTCATAATCCCTGAGTTCCTCAGGTTCAGCCTCCATGAGGAACCAGAAGTATCTTCAACCTTTGGACAAAATGTTTGGATTCCAAGTTGAAAGGACCTGGGCACCCATTTTCAAGTGATGCCTTTGGAATGTAGTTGGCTATGCCAGTGGGGTGGGGTCACCACAGAGCAGACAAGGAAGGGGCTGGGGGTATCCCAGGAGGTTCCTTCACTCCTAGAAGCAGTGGAAGAGCACTCAGAAGTCACTGGAAACCCCAGACTGGGCCCAGCAGTTGGCCAGAAGACAGAAAGTCCTGGTGAGCTGTAGGGAACTGCAACCAGGGAACTGGGGCAAAGGCTGTAAAATGCTGCCAAAATGCCAAACCACCATGATGGTGGGGGACAGCCCGAAGGACACAGAACTGGTTAAAGATGCCAAGATGTCACCTGGGGAACACCACTCTCTACCATGTGCATGGCCTCAGAGATCAGCATCAACATCAAGGAAAAGAGGACACAGCTGAAAACCCTCCAACCTGAAATGATAAACAGCAAACCTCAACTTGACTGAGCCTTCCTGGTAAAGACTAACTTTAAATGTTTGCTTCTGAATTGGGTGATATACTATGTCCCCCCAAGTCCTCATGTACTTTTGATGGGGCTGAGTCTGGCACTTGTTATTGATTTGTTGTCTAGCACCGGGATTGGTGATGTGAGTGCTGCACCTGCCAAGGGGTGGAGCTGAGATACAGCATAAGGGAAGGCGGGTCTTCCTCTTCTGTGCTTCCACCCTCTCTCTCGCCAGCACGCCTTGCAGCATGCGGCCGCCATGAACATCAGTCCCTCCATGCCATGCTGATTTGGAGCCAACTAAGTATGGACTGAAACTCCCGAGAAACTGTAAGAATAAACCTTTCCTTCCCTAATTTTGGGTGTCAGGTATTTTGTCTCGGCAATGAGCGAAAAGTAACTAAGACAGCTCCCAAAACAGAGGGACTTGACATAGAGATTAAGTTTTAATAGACAGTGAAGAATATACCTGCTTGATCTCCTCAGTAAAAGTCACTGTGAAATTCATACATAAATTCCTAACACAGAAGTCAGAGTCAGGCTCTAGTGCATGACAGATCTTCTTTAGAGGCCAGCTCTGTGCGTTAGTAGCTACGTGGCCATCAGCATATAATTTAAGCTTCCAAGCTTCAGTTTCCTCAAATGATGCCCTCATCCAACCCAGATTTCTCATGTTTATTTATTGGCCACACTTAATTCCAGTGGGATTTGTGAAACAGATTCTGTAGAAGGCCATATAGATGACTCTCCTTGAATACAGAACAATTATCTCTGCTTTAGCTAACCGTGGCCCTGTCTCCATGTACAGAGCTGGCTGAGCTATTTCTTTTTCCCTTCAGTTGGCTCTAAGCAATGTAAATAGGGCTGGCTGAGGTGCTGATGCGTAATCTTTGAGGCCAAGCAACGGCCCTGTTTCCTCACCTGTGTCTCCCTTTAAATGATTGAGCCCAGCAGGATAACAGAGCCAACAGCTCCAGGATTGTCAACTAAAGAGGCTATGATGTCCAGGGCATAAAAATTTACACATCAGAAACTAAAGCAACAGCCCCTAAACATTAAATACTACTTCAACCGTGTTATGCAGATTGGCCTTTCTGCATATCCTTCTCTCTGTATATCATAGAGGTGCTTTCTGGCCTCCTACCTAGCCCAGCTCACAGTACTCGTGTAACTCCCACCATTCTCACAGTCACTCATCTTCACGAATTAATAAAATTTAGGTTAGGCTCTGGGTTGTGGGCTTTGTTCTGTGGACCCTCATCTGGACCAGACTCAGGTCCCCTTGGCTGCCCATAACTGTAAACACATCCTAGTGTCTTCATTCTCACTGAGGGTTGCACTAGAGGTGGTAGATTAAAATCAACTTGCCAAAACTCCAATAACTTTTCATGGGATTACAAATATAAACTTTCCAGATCATGAGGACAGAAAAGGGCCTCAATGAGATCCCACCCTGTGTTTCTGATCTCTTTTCTTAGACTATCTCTACTTCACTCAAGATCTTTATTTTCTAACTTAAAATTCCAATTTCCAGTTGCACTTTTTTTCTAGGCTTTCCTTCAGGTACTCACAATAATTAATGAGGCAGGAGGGCTCAGCCAAAGCCTAGCTCTAAAATATCCAACCCTTGATGTAATTGAGTATCCTTCTGGCACGAGGTGGACTTTCAGTTTAGTTGACTGTGCCCTAACTCTGAGTCTACAGTCGACCAAGGCTTTAAGAGGAGAAAATAGGGAAATTGAAGTCGTGATCAGAGGAGATGACCTTATCAAGCATTTGGTGTTAAGAACTTTAGATGTCAAAGCTGTTCATAGAACCTTTGTATGTACAATGAGTTCCCAGAAAATGAAATAATGACAGAAAATACTCATACCAGCAAAGAACATTGGCACTATCAGAAGATACAAACTGAAGTTCACAGAGCCAAGCACAAGCGCCACATGCAGAAGCCAACTGTGTGCCAGAATGTTTCTCACCTTTAGATTTGTCAGAGGAGTTGTACAAGACAATCTTCATATCAACTTTCCCAGGGCCATGCAGAGTAGAGATTATGTCACTTTGTCTGAATCTACACTTAACTGATTTCCTTAGATCCATTCAAAACATTACCAAGATAGCTGAAGTCCTCCGGATTTTTCCTTCCCAGACCCCTTTTCCTTCCCCTCAGAAAGAGACAGCACCACTCATTTGCTATGCTTCGCCGGCCTGAATTTTCCTATTCTTTGCTTCCAGGATCATATATTCCTAAACAATATATATACCTTTATTTTAAAAAGTGCTCAGCTACACGTTTCTTTTGTTTGTTTATATCCTGAGTCTTTCCACAAAGGACTTAAAATGACTTATCATGATAAGAGTTACCACAAAGTCATAGTAAAATGTAAACCTGAATTTTAAAACACGGTCACAGAAGAGTATTTTTTAAAACCCAAAAAATTAAAACTCAGGGAAAAAGAGAAATAAACAGAGAAGTTACCATGAATTATTATTAAAAACCTGAAGTTATACTAGAATATTACAATTTTTCCATATCAGGTTATTTGGGTTTTAGTTTAAACTGTGAGGAGTTTTTTCATAGTGGATCTCCTGTGAAATTCCTGGCACTT
>RJWM01048586.1:0-11378 GCA_004363535.1 Dasyprocta punctata
TTCTGCCAGCAGGTTGGTACCAGATTAGGACTGGTGCAGGGAATGGCCCCTGTTGGCAGTACTGAGGGTGTGGCCCTTTCCTCGGCACAGCAGGACTCCTGAGACAGCATTGTTAGCAAATAATTTGCCCTCCGATGGTCTGAGGCTGCTGGTGGCCAGGCCTTGGGGCTGTTCTGTGGGGAAGGGTAATGTAGCCCATAGTCAGGGCTGGGGGAGGGGTGCTGTGGGCAAGATGACCGAACCTTTCAGCTTGACTGCTTTTCAGAGAATTGTCTTCCTTGGGTGAGTGTGGGGAGGCTTTGTCGTGGTTCTGGTGGGCTTAAGAAATCCCCTTTCCTTTCAGTAAGTCATATAATGAAAAAGCACGAGTTTTCCCCCCGACTTAAAAATGCCTCCACTAGTCGGGCGTGGTGGCGCACGTGTTTGATGCCAGCACTCGGGAGGCTGAGGTAGGCGGAGCGTTGTGAGTTCGAGGCCGGCTTGGGCTACAATGTGAGCGCAAGGCCGGCCTGAGCTACACAGTGCGACCCTGCCTCAAAAAAACCAGGGCCGGGAGTTTGGCTCAGCGGCTTACGCGCCTGTCAGGCAGGCGCAAGGTTATGAGTTCAATCCTTGGTGTCACCAAAAAAAAAAAAACAACAACAACAACCAAAAAAAAACAAAACAAAAAAACCAGGGCCGGGAGTTTGGCGCAGTGACTTAAGCGCCTGACAGGCGCAAGGTTGTGAGTTCAATCCCCAGTACCACAAAAAAAAATGTCTCCACTAAAATCAAAGTTGTCAGTCCAGATACCGACTTTGTACCACCCTCAAGAATTTAGGCATGCAGCATGGCAAGGCTTGTGCCTGTGCACAGGTAATGCAGGCCATGCACCCACATTCCTGGGTCGTCTTTGGGGGCATGCAGCAGCCTCCCACAGGACATATAGGACTAAGGATTTCTGCAAACTCATTTCTGAGTCATTAACTTAAGCCAGAATATACAGACGTGTGTCTCCTGTCTAGCCCAGCTATTTCCACTTTAAACTTTACATTGGAAATACAATGATTTTTAGTGTTGAATTCATAGCTTGCAGCATTCACAGCTGAACCTCCGGTGACTTGGCACATTTGATAGCTAGCTGCAAACAGTACCCTTCGGGAAGTTGCATGTGTGCCTTGAATGTTGTGACATTAAGGTGGTGCCCCAGGAAAAACCATTTTATTTCTTAAGGCTGTTTATTTCTAAATGTTGAGGCAGTGGAAGAAATGAGGAAACAGCAGCGATGGACAGGAAGGTAGAAAAAAGTGCAGCTCTTGCATTACGCACTTCACGCGGCTTCGGTTTCCTTCCCTTCAGCTTTTTTTTTTTTTTTTGAAGCGAGTCGGGATGTGTTCATCTTGGCTGAGAGCTAAGACGAGATCAGGGCACAGGAGAGTGACTCATTTGACATTACCTCAGTTTCTGAACGGCTCCAAATGCCCACTGCCAAATCCTGGCTAACTACTATGCGAATGAGTTGTTCCTGTAAGCAGATTTTTTATTTCAACTTTGGTGAGAGTATTTTGTGAGGTGTTTCTGAACTTTATTTGGTGCAAGCCCGTGCAAGATCTTTAAGCTTCACTGTGAGTACAGATCAGAATAGCGTGAAGTAAGAGAATAGGTGAAGACCATTCTCAGTACCACCATACTTTCTGGGACCCTGGGTTTTTCACACAGGCAAGCCCCACTTACACTGGATAATTAGGTAGCAGGAGCAATGATTGGGGCTTTGTGTTGAAGAAGCTGTTGGGGGAGGGTAAGCCAGGGTGCATGATGGGTAGTTACCTACAGCCTCCCTGGGCTTCTAGGGTCTCCGTGAAACTGGTCTTCTGGGAGGGGGGAGCTCTGGTAGGGCCATCAAGTAAGTGGTGCAGTGAGACCACGCCCCTGCAGTGGTTTGTGCCCTGCCGCACGTAGCAAGGAGAGGCAGGCTGCAGTACCTCCTGCGGCCTCTGAGACTCACTTCCCCTAAGCTCTCAACCTCCTCTGAAGCCAGCAGGCAGTGTCTGGGAACAGGCTTGGCTGTGGTTTGGTGGGGGAGATGCCAAGACCAGCTGTGCTAGGATAGTGAGGTTGCTGGCTGTGGCATTTGAGAGTGTAGACCAGTTTAGATGCTGGCTGAAAACAACAAACAGAAAAACCCCACACATATATGTGTGTGTGTGTGTGTGTGTGTATGTATGTATGTATATAATCAAAACTCAGGACCTTGCCCATGCCAGGCAGGCTCTGTGCCACAGAGCTATATCCCTGGCTCTTTTTTTCCCCCTGTAAAAAAGAACCCCAACCCTTCCAGACATCTTTAATTGACCTACAGATCACATTTCTTCAACTCGAAACAACTGGTATGTCCTGAAATGCTTGGCAAAAGATTTGCCGATCAGCTGATTCAGTCCCGGCACATAAGACATACGGGGTCTGTGCCTGTTTTAGAAGAGTCCAGGGGTTTTAAAAGGCTCTTCATGGATTATGCCGATAACCCATTAAAATAAGGGAGCAGATACAGCAAATGTCACTTTACAGATGAAGTCTGGCAGTATCAAGTGTTGGCAAAGGAGTAGGAAGGCAGAAATTCATGTTACTAGTTGGTGAGTTAAAAAAGTGATCCAGGCGCTACATAGTGAATTCAAACCGACCTGAAGTAAATGGTGAGACCATCTCAAAAAGAAAAAAAAAAAAGAAAATCTAGGCAGTGTCAAGAACACAGGGCAGTTTTAAAATAGAAAATAGAAATAAAATGACCCAAGAATTAATTTCTTTTCGTTTTTGTTTTTGGCACTGGGAATTGAACACAGGACCTTGTGCTTACCAAGTAGGCACTTAGGCCACAGAGCTATATACCTGACCATGAATTCATTTCTGCTTGTATAGAAGCTCACATGTGCCCTAGGCCATGTGTCCTGGGAGAGTTTTACTGTTAATAGAGGGAAAGCTGTTTAATGGAGGGGAAACTGCCGGGAGTAAGGGAGCACATTAATACAGGGGAGTTAAAACGAATTAGCTGGATCCATTTACCAGCTGCGTGGATCTTAGACGTGGTACCAAATGGAAAAGCAAGTTACTCAGTAGTCTACACAGTGTGTTCCCTGGGGCAGAAAAATGGCCAGTAAACATCATGATCAAAACCCGCATCTCCCCACAATCCCTCTATGTCGGTGTAAATTTTCTTGCTCTGCCATTGGACATAGAGGTGCTTCAGCTCTGTTTGACGGAGTGCACAGTAATTGGGGTCTGATAGCGTGGCAGAGCCATGGCTCTGACCTTGTTGCAGAAATAGAGCGAGGCTCCATGGCCACTAAACTCTTCAGGTCTTTCCATGTAAGACCTCTGCAAAGGAAACCAAGCAGCTATGGGTGATTTTCTCTCAGAGCCTTTTGAGATTCACTTTCTGAGACAATAAAACACATCCTTCCTGCAAGAAAAGAAGAAGAAAAATGGCCCATGATAATGCAGGGTTCAGTCTGGTTGCAGATTAACATGCACTGTACCTAGACTTAAATGAACCCGAAGGGTGTGGTGTCAAGGTCGGGTGGAGCTGGATTTGCTAGGCGTGGATGGATGAAAAGTGGACCGTATAAAATTATAATTCTAAAGAAAACACAGCTCCTTGTTAACGGTCAGCTTTGGGTGGTAGAAATACAAAGGTTGGGTTTTAACAAGAGAAGCAAACCAATCAGGGCTGCTTGGGAAGCCACCCACACTGGTTAGGGTGGTACTATGGGACAGGGGTGCTGCTGGTCCCCTGACTTGGGAGAGCCTGAAGCGGGGTGTGTGTGAGCACCGAGCCCCTGTTGAAGTCTGCGAAGGGGACACCAAGTGCTACCCAAGGACAGACAGGACAGCGGCTGACAGCGCTCTGAGGCTTCCTCCTAAGGCTGTGCGGAGTGCCTGGGGGTGGAACCTGAGGACATCAAGGTCCTCTTGCTATGACTCAGTGCCGCCTGGACTTGGAGGCCTTCCTGAGGGCAGACCCACCCGCTGAGCCTCAGCTTTGCCCTGTCCTGTGCTAAGATTTAAGGTAGATAGGATCCTAGGCTTCTGCCAGTAAAATCTGTGACATTTAGTTTTCGCTCTGAAGAAAGACATCAGATGTATTATTGATTAACTAGTTGATTTTGAGAGGGTACTGGGGTCTGAATTTAGGGCCTTTGCACTGAGCCACATCCCAAGCCCCCTTTTAAAATTCACTTATTCATTTATTTATTGGTACCAGGGATTGAACTGATAACCTCGAGCTTGCCAGGCAGGCGCGCCTGTGCCATTGAGCTAAATCCCCGGCCCAGAAATCTGTTTTTGTGAGACAGGTCTTGCTAAATTGCCCAGGCTGGGCTTAGATTTGTAATCCTCCCGTCTCAGCCTCCCAGAGCAGGAGAATTCCAGGTGTTTTCTCTTTCTTTTTTTTAAATGAGAGAATTAACCCTACAAGTGGGCTGAAAAACTGCTGAAAAAGTCCTTAGCATCTGTGCCTCACTCCTGCCCCCCAAGTCCTAAAAGAGGAGCTGCTAGTGAGCTCCACATGCCACACGTGATGCAGGCTGGCCGAGGGTTCGGGCTCTCACGCAGGCCTGGGGACTGTCAGATGTGAGGGAAAGCCATGCTGGAGGGAGGAAGTGGGCTTCAGGTGCCACCGCTCTTGGGCTGGTCTGTCTGGCGTGCGGAGCCCTGCACAGTGAGGGTGGGAAGTGGCTCGTGTGCAGATGCCCATCCAGCCAGGCCGGCTTATTGGGGCAGAATGATGGGGACCTTTGTGAAGGATAAACTGGTGGGGTGAAGCATGAATCTTGCCCAGCCCAGCCGTGGCGTTGGCTCTTAGAAGCGCAGTGGGTTTTTTTTTTTTGTTTTGTTTTTCTTTCTTTCTCTCTCGGGTATGATTTTTGGGCTCTGGGTTTGCAGAACAGCTGAAGAGTCATGTCTGACACAGAGGCTCAGCTCCAGTCTCCTGAGGTTGGACGGGAAGGGCCAAGTAGGCGTCTGGAGCTGAGCTCTGCCTGTCCCAGCCTGCCCGCCCTGACCAAGGCTTCAATGGTGTCTCGCTTTCTGCAGCAGAGAAATGGCTCTGAGAAAGCTGCTCCGAAGGGGGCTCGGGCTCCTGTGCCAGGCTGTCACCACTGCCCGGAGGTTGGCTCTGCATGTCTCTGCCCCCCGAGGAGGAGGAGGAGGATGTAGAATGACTTAGGCTGGCGTGGCTGGGACCACTCATTCTCCTGGGGTCCCGGGGAGCCTGGGGGGGCAGCTTTGGGGAGGACATTGGAGATAGGTGGGAAGTTGTATCCACCCTCAGGGAGAACATAGTGACATGGTTTGGTATAGGGGGCTCTCAGGACCCATGATAGATTTTTTTTTTTTTGAGACAGGATCTCACTGTGTAGTTCAAGCTGTCCTTGAATTCACTGTGTCCCAGGCTGGCCTCAGACTCACTGCAATCCTCCTGCCTCAGCCTTCTGAGTGTTGGGATTACAAGTGTGTGCTTCCACTCCCAGCTAACACATGAGATCTTGCAGAAGTCTGGGATGAGCTTGCTGGCAAGCTTGCTCTTTGACGGCTGCACATCCACTGAAATATGAAAACTTAATTTTCATTGGCTACTTCTAGACTTCATAGCAAAAAAATTAAAGCCTGTGGACTTGAGATTTGATTCAAGCTGGCGAAAAAGGTTATGGTTTGCAGCCAGTGTAATTGAATGTGCTGATGGTGTCTCTGGGACAGCCTGGTCACAAAGGTTTGCTGCGAAGCTTCAGAGCTGACCAGATGGGAAGAGAAGCATGCTGGGTTTGGCTGAGTAACCGGTAATTTGGCACAGAATTGTCCTATGGCTTACATCACAGTGTGTTCGCGTGGGCACACGCACCTTTGAGGTTCTTGGTGCACCAGGTCTTTGAAACTGGCCCGCAAGCCTTTGTGACCTAGGACATTTGTCTTGCCTCTGCCACATGGAAACTGTTTCCGAAGGGCAAAAGAGCTGGGTGTGGGTACACACACCTGTGATCCCAGCACTGGGGAGGCAGAGGCCCAGAGTTTGAGGCCAGTCTGGGATACATAGTAAGTGCTCAGGCTCAAGAGAAACAAACACAGCAAATGAAAGAATTTAATGTTTCATTTAATTCCTTCTAACAATTTTACAGGATACTTGTCAATAAATATCTTATTTTCTGAAAAGATACTCTGCCTACCTTCCTGTTTGCTTGTTACTTTGTTTCAGACAGGGTCTGGTCTCACCATTCAGGCTGGCCTTGAACTCACAGTGTTTCTGCTGCCACAGCCTCCCCAGTGCTGGTATTACAGGCATGTGCCACCATACCTGGCTGTTTGTCATTTTTCTTTTTCTTTTTTTGGGGGGTGGGGTACTGGGAATCGAACTGACAACCTCTCGCCTGCCGGGCAGGCACTTAGGCCACTGAGCTAAATCCCCAGCCCTATTTTTTGAGACAGGGTCTCACTATGCAGTTCAGGCTGGCCTTGAACTCACTTTGTAACCCAGGCGGGTCTCGAACTCACAACCATCCTCCTGCCTCAGCCTCGAAAAAGCATGCGCCACCACGCCTGGCTTTGTCAATATTCTTAAAGTGTTTCATATTAGTAATTTTATTCGTAAAGAGAAGAAAAGTTCTGTAGTTCTGCCACCCAGAAAACCTGGCATTGCAGTTTTGGAACATAGCCTCACAGACTTTTCGTGCATATCTAATTCGGTGTCCTGTCCTGGAACAGCTGGGAGCAAGCTCTTGAATACAGTAAATAGTAGGGTGTTAAAAAATGACAAGTTTTGAGAGACTTGAGGGAGGCAGTCTCAGACGCTGGGTACCCAGCAAGAGCTCACTTCCACCTGTAAATCTTCGCTGTTTCTTAGTATTTTCCTGGGTGCTTCTGTGGGAACTCAGCTGCACCTCCTCAAGCAGCTTATACCTGGATACCTGGTTAGGAAGGTAACATTTCCATTTCCCCTGGAGCAGTAGCCATGCTCTGCTTTTTTTATTTTTTTATTTTTTATTTTTTTGGTACTGGGAACCAAACTCACAACCTGGCGCTTGCCAGCGCTGTGCCGCTAAGCTCCATCCCTGGTCCTCAACTTTCACCTTACTCCTTGTTCAGCTCTCCAGGGCAGACCCTGCTCAGCTCTGAGCGCTCTCTCCGGGTGGGGCCAGGCAGCCAACCTGAGCCAAAAAACGAGCATTATGTCACCGGAAGCCCAAGCCCAGAGCAGCACAGGTACGATCTGATCGGCAGTGGCCTCGTCCAGTATCTGAGGAGACCCTGGGCCTCGGGTCTGGAAGGGCCCGCGGATGGTTCGTCTTGGCTGGTCATTGTACAGCTCTTGGGCTGGTGACACTGGCCCCTGAGGGTACAGCAAGACCTTGGGTTCTGGTGGCCTGGTGCGCCATCTCTGTCATGTCCCTGCCACACAGCCAGGCTCCCCTAAGCTTGACTGGGGGCCCTCTAACCCCACCCAGCAGTGCAGCCCCCATGAGTGCAGGCGTCAGGCCCCCAGCCACAAGAATCCTCAGGTGTGAGTGAGACAGCAGTGTGTGACTGACTGTGACAGCGTTAAAGTGGACGGAGAGGGCATTGAACGTGCAGCACCAGCTCTGTGGCGGCGGGCAGGAGGGCCTTTTGAGTTCGGTGACTTCTGAGATGGGCAGGGCATGTTGCCGAGGGGCACAGCTCATCGAGAGTTGGGGACTTGGTGGCTTCTGTCCACAGACTGTCACAGGGCTCCTTTGGCCAGGTCCTTCTGAAGGTGGCAGGGATGGATTTCAGTGCCACCTTGAAGAGCCACAAGTTTGGGGATGATCTCTACGGACTCCCTGATGTGGGGCCCTGAGACCAAGTGGTGGGAGCAGGCCTGAGGAGCCCGGCTGAAGGGTTTTAGAAGGGGCAGCCCTTGGGGCCAAGCGCATCGGTGAGTGGGCTGTCCGGCCTCCGGCCCACTTCCTGCCCTGCTCTGGTAACTGACCCACTCCGTGAGTTTAGCTGTGGGTCAGTGACAAAGGAAAGTGAAGGTCAGGGCCACCCTGGGGGTTGTGACCCAGCTGGTTAATTACCTGGAACCCACGGTCCCCCTGCTGGGCGGAGCACATCTCAGGAAGGGAGTCCGGGGTGCTGTGGGCACTCAGCTGGGTCAGGCGTGGGGCTCAGTCACGCAGTACGTGCCTAGTGTGTGAGGGGTCCTGGGCTCAATCCCTAGCGGGGGCAGTTAAAAAAACATAGCTTGCTTATATCACAGCTGATTTGTTAGCGAAGTTGACCTAACGTTAGGACAGTACCGGTGGTGGTGTGGCCACTGTCCACTGTGCACAAATTGATTTGCGTAAAGTCCTCTGACCGAACATTGACGGAGGGATGGAGAGATGGATGGATTGATTTAGAGGTGTTAAAAAGATTGAACTGAACCTCAGGCCTCTACACTGAGGCCCATCGCCTGTCATTTTTTATTGTTTTATTTTGAGATGAGATCTCGAGTTGCCCAGGTTGTCTCAAACTTGTGTTCCCCCTGCCTCAGCCTCGTAGAGTGCTGGGATTGCAGGTGTGCGCTCCTGTGCCCAGCTAGATGTGTTTTTTTTTTTGTTTTGTTTTGTTTTGTTTTTGTTTTTGCCTGGCTTTTGTATTCAGGGTTCCAGTTGGACTTCCCATGCAGGGATGACTGTTGGTTGCCTGTCAGTGGGCTTGGATCTGTTTATTGTCACACCTACTAGGAGTGCAAAATAAACTGATGCTCTGGGGATTTGGGGACTAAGAAGGCTTCCTGGCAGGGGAATGGCTTTGGCTTTGGGGGAGGGGGGTAAAGAGGTACCGTGGGTTTCCTGCACTGATGCACGTCGGTGGCTTTGAGACAGCTTGTCACACAGAGGCTGCTGGACTTACGCAGGCACCAAGCTAGGGGTCCGTTGGTTATTGCTGGAGTTGGTTGTGGCTTCCTCTTAGAGACATTCCTTTGGTGTGTGTAAAATGACGTGATTCATAGGAGATTGTTGTCTGTCCAGCAGTGCCCCCTCCTGTCTACCCAGAGTCACAAGAACCCTTTTCCCGATTTGGGGCGCAGCCACTCCCCCGGAGCGCAGCTGGGGCACCGAGCAACTTTATTGGGTTAATGTATAAACAGGAGTTGGCCTCCTGTGCCAGGCGCCGAATTGAATAACTCGAGCTGATGGCTCTTTTTGATTTCCTGGAACAGCTCCCCCAAAGCCATGTCGAAGTCCCACAGCGAAGCGGGCACGGCCTTCATCCAGACGCAGCAGCTGCACGCGGCCATGGCCGACACCTTCCTGGAGCACATGTGCCGCCTGGACATCGACTCGGCCCCCATCACCGCCCGCAACACCGGCATCATCTGCACCATCGGTGTGTGGCGCCCCCTCCCGGGGCGGGACTCAGTCAGTGTCAGGGAGGCAGGTCGAGTCTCACGGAGGCTCTTCTGTCTGACACACAGGAGCCTGCAGGATTTCAGGGAAGTGAGGGAAGGGTACCCCAAGATCCAGACAGGAGGCTAACGCCATAGTAGTATTAAGCACTTTTGAAGCATTTTGGGCTTTGAGGGAGAGGCGCTATTTACAGAAAATGTAAAAGATGCGAAGTTCCGTAAAGGTGAGCAAACTGCTCTGTTCTCTTCCTTGAAAAGCACATTTTTTCCTACGTGTGGCTTTAAAATGCTTTTCTCCTAGGCCCGGCCTCCCGCTCAGTGGAGACGCTGAAGGAGATGATTAAGTCTGGGATGAACGTGGCCCGGCTGAACTTCTCTCACGGAACTCACGAGGTGAGCCTTGGCGGGGCGGTGCGGTCTCCCGTGCCTCATACTTGGCTGGGGTACTGCGGGGCGCTGTGTTCTGTCACCCCGGTGGACCAGGTGCGTTCAGGTCTGTGTCACAGTGGGCAGGGAGCTGACTTTACCACGCCATCCTACTCCTCTTCTCTGGTCTCCTGTGCTGGCCAAGCCACCACAGGAAGCCAGGCCCTGCCTGTCACTGACATGGTGTCCCACGCACCTGGGCCAGCCTTAGGCCTCCCTTCCCCCGGGAACCCCCCGAAGGCGGTGGTGGTGAACCTGCAGCATGCGTGTCACAGCCGTCATCCACTCTTGGATCAGTGAAAATTTTGAAAGGTTCAGCATCACCATCCTGAGCATGAGGAGTCTCAGCCACTGTCCCCAACACTTAGCCCAGGGTTTCTGCAAACAGCTCATGTTGCCACCAAGAACTAGAAGGTCACCCAGTTGCTCCTGGCCTTGCTTAGACCCGATGAGGCAGGTGCAGGAGGAGGGGTGCAGCTTGCCCTGTTGTGAGCCGAGGATCGGCTGTGACGTACGGTCCCAGCGCTCTGTCCTCTGTGCTCCCTGTGCTTCTGGTAGATTCGAAGAACTGCACAGAGGAGCGAGAGAGATGGAGGGACAGGGGGAAAGGGGATGTAAAAAGAATTCACGTGGGCTTCATGCGTGGTGAATATATTCATGACGGACTGCAAACCTGTACTGATTAAAATTAAAAAGTAAGGTAACCAGTCAGTACTCCTCCTTAGGAGTCTTGTAACTGAGCTGAACTTTTTTTTGTTTTTTGGGGTTTTTTTTGGTACCAGGGATCGAACTCATTACCTCACGCTTGCCAGGCAGGCGCTTATGCCACTGATGAACTGAACTTTTTATTACCTAGCCTGACCTGTGGGCCTTATGGAGGGACCCATGGCAGGTGGCAGGAAGGCTTCCGTCCTGCCCAGCTTCCAAGATGTCAGCAAACCCTTTCCAAGCAGCTGGGATAGGGCCTTTTAAGAAGAACCTTTTGAACCGGGTGTGGTGGTGCATGCCTGTAATCCCAGCACTCAGGAGGCTGGGGCAGGAGGATTGTTGTGAGTTTGAGACCAGCCTGGGCTGCAAAGTGAGTTCAAGGCCAGCCTGAACTACATAGTGAGACCCTGTCTCAAAAAATAGGGCCAGCGATTTAGCTCAGTGAATTAAGCACCTGCCTGGCAGGTGCGAGGTTGTGAGTTCGGTCCCCGGTACCAAAAAAAATAAAAAGAAGAACCTTTTGGCTCCACCATGCATTTCCCACAGAAAATGGGATCTCATGCTGGCAGCAGTAGAAGAGGGAAGCTTTCCTCTTTCTTGACTTTTTCTTTCTTCCTTGTTCAGAGGGAAGAAGATGCCACTCTGTGAGGTCAGATGGTGCGGGGCTGCCCTCTGGCCTTTGGAAGTTGGTATTAAGTTTGGACTAAATATAAATCCTTAGGCACAGCAATCTAAGAAGTGAATTCCTCCTTTCTGGGAACCTGAGACTCTTCATCATAGATTCCATAAACAGCCTATGACCTGGCAGGAAACTGACCCCCAAATGTCACGGGGGCCTGGTCCAGTGGGTACCTAGGCAGGTTACGGTGCC
>RJWM01048587.1:0-11428 GCA_004363535.1 Dasyprocta punctata
TGCCTTTATTTCATTCTTTTACTCTTTCCATGGGCTACAGTTCTCGTTTTAGATTCTTCTTGGGTCCAGAGGACCCATCTCCCTCTTTTTTCCTTCTCTCTGTTATTATATTAGTTTATATTCCAGCATTTTGATGGTATATTCAGGGAGCCTCCCTGTCACGGTGTCATCTGGGCGCGGCCATCTTGGAGGACTCCGAAGTCCTGTATCTAAATCTGCAAAATAAAGTAAACATACAGATGCATGAATAAGAAAAAAGTAGAGGAAAGACAGGAGAAAACCTAAATCTATGTCAAAGTATAAAGTGTACAAAAGTAGAAATTGAAAGACTTTTCCCCCAAAATTGGATGAATCTGTCAGTTCCAGGAATGCTTACAATTCTAATTTGGAAGAAGGTGTTCCTTTCACTCCTTTCTGACACAACACACACACAAAAAGATTCTAATAGAGAAGAAAATACCAATCAGTCTGATGTGAGTGGCTGTGAATCCAGCAGTTCTGGAGACAATTCTGATGAGCTCTGTCTGCCCCCTGACAAGTACACTCAGAATCACACAGGCAGAGCAGATAGGAGACCGGTTACCAGGCCTTGATCCAAAAGAGCACTAAAGCCAGGCGTGGTGGCGCATGCCTGTAATCCCAGCACTTGAGAGGTTGAGGCAAGAGGATCGTTGTGAGTTCAGAACCAGCCTGGGCTACAAAGTGAGCTCAAGGCCAGCCTGCACTGCATAGTGAGACCCTGTCTCAAAAGACCAATAAATAAATAAATAAATAAATAAATCACAGAATGAAAACGAGATGGAGGATTCCAACTCCCTTGCCAGGGATTTAGCTCAGTGGTGTAAGCGCCTGCCTGGCAAGTGTAAGGTCATGAGTTTGATCCCTGGTACCAAAAAAGAAAAAAGAAAAAATCCTCCCACTAGCTGGGTATTTAGCTCAGGGGCACAGTGCCTGCCTGGAAAGCATGAAGTCCTGAGATCGATTCCCGGTACCAAAAAAAACCAAAAAAACAAAGCAAAACAAACAAACAAAAAACCAAAAAAACAAAAACAAAAAAACCCCCCAAAACTCCCACTAGTGCACCTCCCATCACCTCCATCCCTCCTTGTAGCCTGAAGTATCTCACCAAAGTTCTCTTGTTGCTTGTAAGAAAAATCAGGATACTTCCTCTTTCTCTGAATAAAACACTAAAGAACGCACAACTATGTGTTTGCCTCAGCATAGGTGCACAGCCAGCATGAGCTACACAGGGCCAACACTGGCTTTGAAACAGACAGGGAGAGACCTTTTCACAGATTCCTGTTTCTTGAATTGTCCTGTTTTTAAGCAGAGAAAAGATTCAATATATTCGTTAAAAAGTACTGGGCTCGGCACAGTGGTGCATGCTTATAATCCCTGCACTTGGGAGGCTGAGGCAGAAGTCTTACTGTGAGTTTGAGGTCAGCCTGGGGTACATAGTGAGCTGAAAGCCATCATGAACTACATAGTGAGACCCTGTCTCAAAACAAACAAAAAAAAAAAGAGAAAGCTAGAGAAGAAAAATACTCTCAAAACCACACCCCTAGGGACCTACTTTTTCCAAAGAGGCTCCACCTCCTAACAGCACATTCAGCTATGAACTGGTCAATGGGTGAACCCAATGATGAGATTAAGACCCTCAAAATCCAATCACTTCTCTAGGCATGTTTTAATTTAATCAAATTAACAATCAAAAATCAGTGTTCATGGAGTGTGGTGCCTGAAAACCCATAATCCTAGCACTCTGGGAGGCTGAGGCAGGAGGATCAAAAGTTCAAACTCATTTGGGCATGGTGGCTCATGCCTGTAATCCCAGAACTCAGGAGGCTGAGGCAGGAGAATCACAGCAAGTTCAAGACCAGCCTGGGCTACAAAGCGAACTCAAGGCCAGCCTGAACTGCATAGCAAGACAAAAAAAAAGTTCAAGCTCAGTCCTGGGTAATTTAGTGATTCAGTGAGATCCTGCCTCTAAAGAAAAAATAAAAAGGGAGCCAGAAATGTAGCGCAGTATGAAGGCTTTGGGTTCATCCTCAGTATTTCCACCTTAAGTAAACCTCATGATCTCAAAACTCCCTTATGATTCTAAAACTAATTCTGAAATTGCAGTGTTAGTGGAGTTACTTCTTAGACTAAATGCTAAAATGAGATATCACTTCTGTTGCATCAGTGAGAAACCATACCATGAAAACCAAATAGCTACACGGGGTTGAACAATTTGTAAGTATTGAAGTAAAGTAGCAGTTCTTGAACTTGGATCTTTTCTTAGCATGCTTTTCATGAGTGAGCATGTGTGCTTTTTATTACTGAGTAGTATTCCATTGTGTTCACACACTCAGTTTATCTATTTGCCTATTAGTAGACAAGGAATATTCTTGGATGTGTTGTATTGAAGCTGCTATGAACATTAGTGTACAGTTCTTTGTTTAGACTTTTTACTTTCATTTCATTTATCTTGAGTAGGTATCCAGGAGTGAAATTTCTGGGTTGCATGGTGATTATTTTAACTCCAGAAGCAGCTGCCAAACTGAGGCAGGAGATTAGGGTGAGGCAAACTGGCTGAGGAAGTGGGCATGACTTGCTGATCACAGAGACCCAGGACACATGTGCAGAGCAGTTCCCAAAGCCCTACACGTGGAACCAACCAGAATGCTGGCTTCAGTTCTCTTGTGAGAACTCAAGCAGGTTTTTGATAGGACAGACTAGATCTGATGTCAGCCTAAGGGATGGGGGATATAAAAAGACAGCCACCGTCAAGCTGGGCACCATGTTAACTCTTTCAGTGGCCTGCCCTGTTGTTTACAGAATGTATCTCTTTTCTTACCTTTAGTTGACCTGAACTTGCTCTACAAATAATGTCTCTTTTCTTACCTTTGACCACTTAACAGTTTCCCCCTGGCGTCCATCAGGTGGCATGTTCATTTCCGTACCAACTCTCCTGAGCATTGCTTGGACAGATGTCATTTCAACCAGTTGATTCTTGTTTGCATGAAAGATACTCGTACATCTGTTTATTTGTTTTATAATTACTATTTTCTGCATACTTTTTTATTTAGAACATTGTATTTGCCTTTAACGTTTGTTTCTAATGAAACCTAATAATAAATTCTGGTTATTTTCTTTTACTAATTTGTGTTTATTTTATTTGTGAAAAATTATCTTTAATTTTGTGCTGCAATCTATAAAAACTCTTATTGTAAGTACATTAGATGTAATTTTTATGCTTCTCCAGAACTCAGTGATATTCTTTTATAATACAAAATGGACACATTTGCCAGGTGTGGTGGTGCATGCCTGTAACCCCAACACTTGGGAGGCTGAGGCAGGAGGGTTGTCACAAGTTTGAGGCAAGCCTAGGCTACATAGTGAGTTCAAAGTCAGCCTAAACTACACAGAAAAGACCCTGCTTCAAAAAAAAAAAAAAAAAGAAACAAACAAACAAACAAAATGGACACATTTGGGATACTAAGATTGACTAGGAAGGTAGTATAAAACTATCTGCAAAAGAAAAATTTTAAAAAGGGAGAAATGTTAGCATATCAGAGAGGAAAAATCTGTGTTATGAGAGAGAAAGACCAAAAAGAACATCTTATTATCAACTATTCATAATACAGAAATGACAGAACTTGAAAGAAAAAATGAAGCTACAAAAATTCCAATAGCAAGCCAGGCATGGTGGCACACATGTAATCCCAGCACTTGGGAGGCTGAGGCAGGAGGATTGTTGCAAGTTTGAGACCAGCCTGAGTCTCGAACTTGCAAAGTGAGCCCAAGGTCAGCCTGAACTGCATAGTGAGACCCTGTCTCAAAAAGGCAAAAAAAAAAAAAAAATTCCAATAGTGGTTCATGATTGTAATAATTCTATGGGTGTTGTTGACAGTCAACCAACATCTGACAAGCTGTCCTGTAATCAAAAAGTGAGGGAAAAATTATTATAAAATATTTATGCACCTTCTGACCAAACAATATGGAGCTCATTTGTTATTTATTCCAAACAAGAGGATTCAAAAAGTCATTTACAATTCAGATTAGGTTTAATAGACCAAATAATTGAAATATACAAGATAGCGAAATGCCAACCAGGATGTCCATTGTCAATGTCTTCACCTTTATATCTACCCACTGGTTAGATACTTTATTGAAATTATTCTGCCCACAGGGGAAAAAACAGGAAAGGCCAGCATGACAGTCTAGAGTGTATTGTTCAAAGATAGACAATAATGCAAAAAGAATTCAGAGACTAGATACTGCTGTACAGATTGTAATGTCACGTGGTGTAGTGAACGTTTTAAAAATACAACGTACACAGAAAAATTATTGAATAAATTCAATAAAATTGTTGTTTTTATATTTCCTGTTATATTAGCTTATAAAAATCAGCAAAAAAAGTATGCAATTTTGGGTCATCCCATATTTAAATAATTGAACTGGTAAGTGATTAATAAGTGTAAATCCTCTCTCTTTGCACTCATCTTGAGCAATTATTTGTTCAATTCAGAAAGAACCTAGAAAGGAGACTCAAGCAACCCAAAACCTGGTAACAAAACTGTTTTCCAAAGTGGATGTGCCCTTTTACATCCCTACCAGCAGTACCTGAGGCTACGGTTGTGCTGCTGCGTCGCCAACAACTGGAATGATCAGATGTTTCCATTGTTCACATCCTAGCAGGGATATAATAGTGTCTCAGTACCATGTAGTTTTAATTTACATTTCTCTGATGACTAATGACTTTGAACATCTTTCATTCTGTACCTGCTCTTTAAAACTTTGCTAAGTACTAACTCAAAGCTGCCAGCCTGTATTCCTTGAATCATCTGATTGTAAACGTCTTAGGAGGACAGCAGCATAGCCATTTCAGACTGGCATAAATCTCTACAATTTCCAGTGGCCTTGGGGTGGCTACTGTGTATACCATTCCTGACATCTGGTCGTTTCAATAAACACTGGCTGAATTATGGTCTAATGAGATGCTTAAAGGCAACAGTCACCATAATTAAGGGCAGGAAAGGTTTTCCAGAAGGTGATGGTCTCTGATTTAACTTGAGTATTTCAATATATCTGATTTTATTAGCAAGTGAAACTCCTAGAGGGAAAGTAGTTTTTGAAATTATTTTAAATTAATGAAAGTATCGAGATAGTGGTAAAATCCCTGAAATTGGAAAACTGATAATGCAGTTCTCTAAACTCCAGAGCAAAACATAAAAATAAAATAAGATAAAATAAAATAATAAAATATAGGGTGTGATCTCTCCAGGACTTAGTTTCTCCATCTACAAAATAGGACAATTGGTGAACCTGAGCCCTCTTTCAACTCCAATCAATGCTCAGTATTTGAAACTATCCCATGACTATTAGGTAGTTTTTCCATATAATTAGATTGATTAGATTTAATAGCATAATTTTGGAGGAAAATGACCACTCTTGTCATACAGACATTGATCTTTTCATGCGTTTTTTCCCTCTAAGATAATTAAGTGAATTGAACCTCTTGATTTCCTAGCTGTAATAAATACCCATGATTTCCTAACCCCCAGCATTTTATTACAAACATTTTCAAACATACAGAAAAGATGACAGAATGTTACAATGAACACTAAAACCCACTGCCTAGATTTATAATTAACTTTTGTGTGTGTGATACTAGGCATTGAACTCAGGAGCCTTAGCACTGAGCTATATCCCCAGCCCTTTTTTTACTTGTTTGTTTATTTGTTTTTGTTTCTGGAAACAGGGTGTCGCTATGTAGTTCAGGCTGGTCCTGAACTCACTATGTAGTCCAGGCTGGCCTCAAATTTGTGGCAGTCCTCCTGCCTCAGCCTCCCAAGTGCTGGGAATACAGGCATAGGCCTCCACACCTGACCAGCCTTTTTATTTTGAGACAGGATCCCATTAAGTCACAAAATTACCCAGGCTGAGCTGAAAGTTGCAGTCCTCTCACCTCTGCCTCCCAGAGTGCTGGGATTACAAATGTGCACCATTATACACACTTTACAATTAACATTTTGGGATTTTTGCTCTGTTTTGTTTTAATGCAGGGGATCCAACCCAAGGCTTCGGGCACTGTATTTATCACATATCTGTCAACTTATTTATTGCCAGATTTATTTATTTGTTTCTAGACTGTCACCCAAAAACCTCATGTGTTCAGAGGTGGGGCTCTTGAAAGCTGACTGGGGGTGCAGTACTCATCAGTGGCTTCATCCACCACCAAATCCGTAGCTAAGCCTGCTGTTAGGGTGGGTGGCCTGGTGGGAAGAGGTCTCCACTAGCGGGGCAGCCTGGAAGGATATAGTGGTGTCTCCCACCCTAGTGCCTCCCTTCTCTCTGCTTCCTGGCCAACAGTACGCAAGCCGCTCTCCTCCCCCTTCCCCTCCCTCTCCTCTGTCCCCCTCCCCCTCTACCACTTCCTCCTCCTCCTCCTCCCCGCTTCTGCCTCAAAACCAGCCGACCATGAACTGAAAACAGAAACTAAAATAAAACCCTCCTTTAAGTTGTGTCAGATATTCTGTCCCAGCAATTAGAAAATTTAGTAAGACACTGAATTTTATTTTTTTAACATATTTCAAGGTAAATGACAGATATCAATACACTTTCCCCTAAATGCTTATCAGTCTAAGGATGGATTCTCTGGGTATGTATATGCAATTTTCTGGAAATGGGAAATGCTAGTGTATTTCCTAGAATAGATATTTTTAGGTAACATCTTTTAGGGCAGTGATTCACAACTGGCCAATTTTACCCTGTCCCCCAATCCCTGGGGCTATTTGGCAAAGTGTAAAGACATTTTGGTTTGTGATTTGTTTTGTTTTTGAGACAGGGTCTTACTGTGTAGTTCAGGCTGGCCTTGAATTCACTATGTAGCCCAGGCTAGCCTCGAACTTTAGCAATTCTCCTGCCTCAGCCTCCCCAGTGCTAAAATTACAGGCATCTACCACCACGCCCTGGCCCAGAAGACATTTTGGTTGTCGTGACTGAGGTATGCTACTCCATATCCTAGGATGTACAGGACAGTCCCTACAACAAAGAATTACCCAGCCCAAAATGTCAGTAGTACTGAGGTTGAGAAACTGTTTTATGAAATGGTAGGCTTATCTCTAGAGTTACTTGGAAACACATTGGAGTGCAAAATTTTATTGACATCCTGCTAAAGGGAAACAGGCTTGAAGAAAGGGTGGGATGTCATTTGTTTGTTTGTTTGTTTTAATTTCCCTTGCTCTGCCTATGAAATTAATTTACCAAGGTATTTTGTGCTCAACATTTCATTTTTCCTATTCCTCCTTTTTCACATTTAGGTCTAAAATAATCAAGCATTTCTTGCAAAGTGGTCTGAAATCTGCAGATAACAGTGGGTAACAGAGGGCTACACAAAAACATTCCCCTAAAGCATTGAAAAAATTACCAGGCACTGTAACCTTCACCTGTAATCCTGGGCCAGGGCTGGAGGATCGAGAGTCCAAGGCCAGCCTGAGCAGTTTAGGGAGACCTTGTCTCAAAACAAAATAATAACAAAGAAGGAGAGCTGGGGATGTAGCTCGGTGCCACCTGCGGGGGTGGTGGGAGAAAAGTGTGACTAAGTTGGGACCAGGAATGTGGCTCAGGAGTAGAGCACTTGTTTAACATGTGCTAAGCCCTGGGTTTCATCCCAGCACCACACACAGACAAGAAAAGAACAGTTCATCTCAGGAGTTTGGGAGGAAGGAGACGAGTTGTATAGACCAGGAGTCTGAAAGAAATACATGGATTTGTCTATTTTTCTGGTTTTCGCATACATTTATTTCCTTGACTCCAGGTGCATCTCGGTTGAGGTCATCTGAATAGTTTGCACAGAATGTCTCATCTCTGCTTTCTATGACACGCACATCATTACGGATAAAAATAGAAGGAAAGAAAAGGCTGAAAGACAAAGGCAAACACGTAAAATCAGACGCAGCGACAATTATTCACTCATGGTCATTACCAATGCATGTTTGCCTCTGAATATATTAGATGTTCCTTTTCCATTCCTTTTTCGCCAACCTCACCGTGTAACCTCATGATTAGCTGAGTGTCATGACAACTACGGTGGCAAGAAGACTGCAAATCCTCATCATTTCTCCTGGTGCCGGAAAGAGAACACTGTACTTGTGAGCCTTCCCTGATAGCACTGTGTTCCCTCAGAGGTAGAAAGTATGCCCAGACTGACCAGGCTGATGTTGCTATGTTCATGGGAACCATGTGGTTTTATGTAGCTTTTTCCTTGAAATTGTTTATTTGCTAATTTTTGAAATATGTAAACCATTTTGTATTGTAAAAACTTACTAGACCCAGGAGGAGGGTGTACAGAGTGGGATGAGTCTTCATCCTCTCTAAATGTGTCCCAAGCTGGGCATAGTGGCACACACCTGTAATCCCAGCACTGGGAAGGCTCAGGCAGAAAGACAGCTGTGACTTTGAGGCCTGTCTGGGCTATGAAGTGAGTTCAGGCCTAACCTGAACTGCATAGTGAAGCCGTGGCTCAAGAAGACAAAAAAAAAAAATGTCCCCCAAAGTATCAACATCACCAGTTTTTTGTCTTGTCTTTTCTTTTCTTTTTTGTGTTTTTTTTTTTTTTTGAGGCAGGGTCTTACTATGTAGTGCAGGCTGGCCTTAAACTTGCTAATGTAGCCCAGGCTGGCCTCAAACTCATGGTGATCCTCCTGCCTCAGCCTCCCAAGTGTTGGGATTACAGGTATGCACCACTGTGCCTGGCTAAGATAGCCAGCTTTTTGTGCATGGTTCTAGACACATTATATGTCTAATCAAGTGAGTACTCACAGAGTCTCCCAGCTCCTTTTTATGCAAATGGGAGGTTTCTGTACACAGTGTACCATGCATTTTAAAGATCAAGGTATAGTTTACATACAGCAAAAGGCGCAAACCTTACATCTACTGCTCTGTGAACTTTTTTTTAAGTACACACCTATGAAATCACCTGCTCAAACAATATGAGAATGTGATTAGCAGAGATGATAGATAGATAGATAGATATAGATAGATAGATAGATAGATAGATAGATTTTTATCTTTTTGTGATTCTAGAGATTGAACCCAGGGTCTCGCACATGCTAGACAGGTGCTCTACCACTGAGTTGCATCTCTAGCCCTTTTTTATTTTTATTTTGAGACAATGCCTCACTGAGTTGTCCAGGCTGGCCCTGAACTTGCCATCCTCAAACTTCAGCCTCTCAAATAGCTGGAATTACAAACATGTTCAGCAGATGGGCCTGGTGGCGCATGCCTGTAATCCCAGCACTCATTGGGCTGAGGCAAAAGGATCATCATGAGTTTGAGACCAGACTGGGCTACAAAGTGAGCTCAAAGCCAGCCTGAACTGCATAGCGAGACACTGCCTCAAAAAGACAAAAAAAAAAAAAAAAAAAAGAAAAGAAAAAAAAGAAAAAGAAAAAAGAAAAGAAAAGAAAGTACAGTCTATGACTGTACCACCCTGAATGTGCCCAATCTTGTCTGATCTCAAAAGCTAAGCAGGCTTGGGCCTGGTTGGTACTTGGATGGGAGATGAGCATATGGAAACACAAGTATATATATTTCTTTAAAGTAACAAATATCTACACATACTTTTGTGCCTTTGTCAAGTCAGTCACAGGTGAATTTGTGAATCAAAATAAATAGAGTTTGAAACAATGATAGACTGAAATCACACTATTTACTATGTATTCAAAGTAATCTGCTGATTGCTGGCCATCTTGAGAGGCAGAGTGCTTTGAAAAGCATCGTTCTAATTTTGGTGCTACAACCCAATGGCTTTTGTAACTATGAGGAAGTTATTCAACCTCTATGATACTCAATTTCTTCTGTGTAAAAAGCATAATAAGACTTACTTGTCAAAGCAGTTGAGAGGACTGCAGAGTTCACAGTCTGGTATGTGGCTACTGTGACCAGAAGAGAGGACCGGAGGCCTAGGGAGTAGAGAATTGAAAAGAGAAACTCGGACTTCCTCCAAGATGGCCACCCAGATGACACCGTGACAGGGAGGCTCCCTGAATATACCATCCAAATGCTGGAATATAAACTAATATAATAACAGAGAGAAGGAAAAAAGAGGGAGATGGGTCCTCTGGACCCAAGAAGAATCTAAAACGAGAACTGTAGCCCACGGAAAGAGTAAAAGAATGAAATAAAGGCGGAGACCAGCAGCACCTCTGTCCAGAGCCGAATCCAATCAGCGCTGCGACCTGAGCTGAGAAGGTATGATCCTGGTGCTCTTGATACGCGGTGGAGTTGCCGGTAGAATTGCTGCGGTGTGGCGGGACGGCAGAGACGACAGTCGACCGTGGAGCGAGGTGGTCGCGAGTGGGCGAGTGAGTGAACCCGGTGGCCCCCAGCCCCCCACCCCCGAGGGAGAGCGAGGGACAGCCATCTTGAGACCGGAACTGCACCTAATTAGGCACGGTTCCTGGAAGGCTGTGGCGGAGACAGCGCGGGTGCCCTGGGGGTGATAGAGAAGGTTTGGCGCACGGCCCTGTATGGTTTACCAGACAGTGGCCCCATCCTCTCATGCACCGCAGTAGACATTTGCGGAGCAGAAACAGGCTCGGGAGAGGCAGTGGACCAACAGGGCCTCACGGGCGAGCCCAGGAAAATGCCAAGACAGAAAGGCAGAGGGCGCTCTCCAGACTCTGATACAAGCAGAACGGATTCCGGGGACGCTAATGCTGAAATGGTCGGGAGTCCAAAAATTAAACTCTCAGAGGAGTTGACAACAGAAGTGGGGAGACAACTCCACGAAGCTATGAAAGAAATTAAAGCAGCACTGTTAACCCAACTGAGAATTGAAATGAAACTCATAATCGGGGAATCGCTAAGCCCCTCTAAAGGAAACATAGCAGGAAAGGTGGAGGATGAAAAATCAAAGGAAATTGAGAATGAAACAAATAAAGAATTAGAACACATTAATCAGATTCAGAGAGATTACCAGGACATCAAAGACTCCAATAAAAGTTGGCAGAACCACTTGAAGGAAACTAAGGATAGACTTTCGTATCTGGAAGAAAGAATGAAAACTTGGGAAAAAGAAAGGAGAGATTTTCTCAAGATAATTAGAAATCTGGAAGTGGCAGTGCAACAGCTGCAAGACAACCCAAGGAAACATAACTTACGAATAAAAGGTGTGAGTGAAAAAGCAGGGGTCAATACAAACCAAATTAAAAGACTATTTACAGAAATAATTTCAGAAAACTGCCCAAGCATGGGAACAGGAAGAGACTTTCAGATAACTGAAGCATATAGAACTCCAGCTAAACTTGACCAAAACAGGCCTACACCCAGACATATAATAATCAAGATTCCAGAAATCCAACACAAAAACATGATATTAAAGGCTATTAGAGAAAGGAGACAGATTACCTACAAAGGAAGGCCCATCAGAATCACGACC
>RJWM01048588.1:0-11428 GCA_004363535.1 Dasyprocta punctata
CCTATATCTGGTCCCTCGCCCCTTTCTCTCTGGCACTGTCCTCCTGCTCTGTTTCTCAGCTGCCACAAGCCAAGCAAATTTGCACTGCTGCATCCTTCCACCATGGTGTTTCTGCTATGGAGCCAGTTGACCATGGACTAAATCCTCGGAGGCCGTGAGCCAAATTGAATCTCTTCTTAAATTGTGAGTCTGGGCAGCATGTCTCAGAAACAGAAAATCTGACTAAAACACCCTGCCATATCCTGATCATATATGACCACAGAGCAAAGTTTTATTTTTATCTTTTGCTATCCTTTTAAATATGTAGGGCAGAGCTAGTTCTTCTTCTGCCACTGAATGAAACCTCAGACAGTCATAACTTCTGTGGCTGCTCCTAGGTAATAAATAGCTAGCAGCTGGCCCTGCAGGCAGCTGGACAGGGAAGACACCTCAATGAGATTGCTGTGTAACCGCTTGCTAGGGAAAAAGGATCTGGCTTATTTAGTACCTGCCAAAATGTTTGCTGCTTGCTCAAAATATGCTGAGCCCTTGGCCTTGAATTCCTCAGCTTCAAGGAGGCCTAGTGGGTGAGTACATTCATCTGAGCCCATGGCACAGCCCTGTGGGAACTAAGGGCAGGGGACTATGCTGGTGCAATCCTATTTGCTGTGTCAAGAGTGAGAAACTACCTCCTCTCATCCTCATCTGCTTCAGGGACCCATAGAGTCATGGCAGCATCACTGTTCGTCCTCATGAGATTGGGGCTCTTCCCTCGCACTCTGCTCACACTGCACTAAGGGGGAGGTATCAGCTTCTGCAGGGATCAAGCCTCCTGACCTACCCTTACTGGGCTTGCCACACCCCTGACTTTCAATTCCTCTTCTCTGCCTTACACTTATCTGGGTGTCTCTTCTGTGCTAGGGACATCAGGATTCTCCGCTGCTGTCCCTTCCTGGTTTTTCTCAGGCTCTGTAGAACAAAAGGTAGCACCAGCTGGATTTGGCCCAAGTCATCCTAACTCTCTTCTGTCTCACCTTCTAGGAGAAAAGGGAAAACATCAGGCAATAGTGCCTCAAATAACTCAAACTTTTTCCAACAAGCCAGCCTATCCCCAATCTTCCTTTCTTAGAGCCCAAGGTAACTCCTTCTGAAGCCCATAAATGTGCACCTCACACACTCCAGTGGAAGGGGTTCAGGGCTCAGGGAAACCTGACTCTAAGTGCCAAGTTTATCACTGACCACTGTGTGGTTCTGACTCAGTTATGAAGCCTCTCTGGGCCTCACATCCAAATATAGTTCTCAGCACATGACTGGTGATTTCACAGCAGCAGGGTAACGAATGATCTAAATTTACTTTCTGGGAAGATGTTCCCAAAATGTACAGCAGAGGGCTCTGGTCACATAGAAATGACTGAAACTTCACTGGACAGAAAGCTCTCTACCTGCCAAATCCCTTCTCCCCATTTCAGCCCTCTCCATTTTCATTTACCTGCAACAATGCACGGTGCTGGGGGCAATGCTTTCACATACTATGCTGTGTCAAAGAACCAAATCATGTAGCTCTACATTTTAGTTACCTATCACTTCATCCTGACCTGTTTTTTATGAGTCCAATGAGACAAGCATTCTCTGCAGGGTCAATGTCAACCCCAGGAGGCAAAAATTGGTTCCCTCCTCCCCCAGTCTTTTGGTACCAGGGATCTAACTCATGACCTCATACTTGTCAGGCAGGAGCTTTTGCCACTGAGCTAAATCCCCAAACCCCTCCTCCAATCTTGGCTGCTACATTGGTTAATGGCCCTTCAGAGGACCACAATGTATAAATAAATGAGAAATATACTGTATTTGTGGTATTAAAATTTCATGGAAAAAGGACTTTTATGAGGGAAAAAGTTAAAAAGACATTGGAGAAAGTATAACTTTTAATATTAAAGTTGAAGCTGAGTACGGTGGTACATGCTTGTGATCCCAGCTACTTGAGGGGCTGAGGCAGGAGTATACAAGTTTGAAGACAGCCTGGGCAGTTTACTGAGAACTTGTCTCAAAATTTAAGTTTAAAAAAGGACTAAGGTGTAACTAAGTGGTAGTGCCCTTACCTAGCATGCACAGGGCCCTAGGTTCAATCCCCACTACCACAAAATAAATAACAAGTAAGACATACTAAATAAAAGAGGGAGATTAAATCAACAGAAGACACTGTGGTTGCTACCACCCTTCAACTTAGGGGTATACAAGATCATTCTTACCTGTAGAATTTGAGGCATCCCCTGACACTACCCAACCTCAACAATTCCTAACAGGAATTGTTCAGAATGGGCCTCCTCTGGAAAATTTAAATTTCAGCTTTCCATTCTGACCAACCCCAAGTTTCCTCCAGCCCCTCACACCTCCATCCTTCCACTCCCCACTCCATTTCCAAGCAGCCACCTGCTTGCATCCTCTAGAACATATTATATAAATGGAACCCACCACTATATACTCTTCCTTTTGTCTTCTTTCATTCTGTATAATTATTTTGAAATTCATGAGTGTATAACCGTTCATTTTCTCTATTCCTATTCTATGGTATTCAATTTTAAAGATATGTGCTCATTCATTCACCTGCTAATGGACATCGGAGTTCTGTCCAGTCTGAAGTCATCATGACTAAAGCTTCTGTGACTATTCATGTTTTCATAGGGCCATATGTTTTTCATTGTTGTTGAGTAAATACACAGGAGTGAAATTACAGGGTTGTAGAAAAACATGTGTTTAACTTTGTAACAAAGCAACTGATTAAAACCCTTTCCCCCAAAGTGGGGCTCTTTTCCCACTCCTCTGGATACAGGAGTTAGGCTCAGTGATTCCAAGGGATCTTTTCCGAGGACTCCTTCTTAAGTGATGTCCAGTGTCTCCATTCATCTTTTGGGGAGAAGGAAGTGAGTGAATGACCATCTCCAAATAGGCCAAGATAATTTTCTGGAGCCTCTTTCCATAGGAAGATACACACATATGTATGTGAAATCTTGGGCATGGCAGAATACATCTAACTCTCCACAAAAATGTAGAAAACTCAAAGAAGTGCAAAGAAGAAAAGGAAGTGACCATGATAATATCCTTGGGAAGTAAGTGTGTGTGTGTGTTGTCCACAGCTCAGATGTGCCAGGGCAGTGGAGTAGGCTGTCGAGAAACCAAAGAAAATACCAAGAGATGACTTGTGATACATAGGGTTTATTACAGCTTATTAATAAGTAGAAATGGAAGAGGACAAGACAGATTGAGTTTACTGACAATGAAGAGCATCCAGCAGCAAACTCGCCCATGAAATCCAGTGGTGGCGGGATGAATAGGAGACCATCCATAGATCTGGCGGTGGTGGGCCAGAAAGGAGACTTTCAGAAGACCTGGTGGCCACTGACTGGATGGAGACTGCAGCAGTTTGCAATGCCAAGCTGGACCACAGTCCTCATCACTCCGTGATGCTCAGTTCTGCACCCAGCCATTGCAGAAAGCGGGTTTTAAAGATTAAACTACATAGCAAGGACATCATTGGCTTGCTTTGTTCCAATATATGATCAGAATTTCAAGGAATAACTGACTTAGCATACGGGCAGGAAGGCAGTTTCTACAGATAACACTTGTTTGCAAATTCCCAGTGTCCCTAGATAATACTAATCTGGACGGTACAGTCCCTAGGTGCTTACAATGTCTCTTTGACTTGACAAGAGTCTTGGGAACACAAAAGAGGCATTTCAGGGACGTGGTGCTAAATGGCATAGTTTTTTTCAAGGACAATGCACTGTGTGGCTCACAGTCTGCTGTGTTCCCTGTCTGTCTTTTGCCTGTGCATAGTATATATAGGAATGAGGGATTCTGTATTTCCTCTATACAACAATACATGCTTTGCACAATTAACTTTCCTAATCACATAGTTGAGGATGGGCACCTCTGACAACAGTCACAATCCAGTTTCCAAACCTGAGCCAACTTTGGGATTCCAAAAACATAAGTTTAAGGAGAGACTGGGTCCCTGGACAGAGAGGAACACTCAAACATTTCAAAAACTATTGGCATACAGTGCAGATTAAAAACCAGAGACCCAAAGCAGCATCATGGTCTCCCTATTAAACTGGAGGCATATGAAGGGCAGAAAGAGTCCTGACCACAGTCTGGCGTACAATGGTCCATGGGTACCATGGACCAACTCTGTGATCATTTACCCAGTTCTCAATTGGAATAGACACATTGGCAACAGGCACAGCTCCCACACTAACTCTGTGCCTGTGGGGTAAGAGCCATCTGAGTGAGAGAGGCCAGTAGAAGTCTCTGAAACAGCCTCACCACCTTGTCCCAGCCAACAGGAAAAGACCATGACAAATCAAAACACTATCACATCTCGGGAGGAATGTTAGATATTAGTGTCACCTTTATAAACCTAAATGATGCTGAAGTGGCAGTTGCTGTCAAATCATGTTTAATTCATCAGTCTGGCCCCTGCAAAGCCCAGATATATCCAGGGGATGACTGCAAAGTTAATCAAACAGTAGCCTCAATGCAGCTGCTGTGCCTGATATGTTATCTTTGCTGGAATAGATTAGCACAGCCTCAGGTACATGATGTGCAGCCACGGAGCTGACGAAGGTGTTCTTTTCTCATCCCTATCAAAATAGAGGATCAGAACTAGTTCATATTCAGGAGGAATGGACAACAGTATAAACGTCCTCTGTTGCCATGAGCTCCCTTTCATGACATAATCTGAGGTGAACTGGACTGGCTGCATATCCACAGAAATTCCTCTTGTCTCCTCTATCTGTGACACTTGCTAGTTGGACTGGGTGAAGAAGCTAGAACATGGAGGCTCTGGCAAGATAAAAGCACTCCAGAAGATGTGAAACTCTTCAAAGATGGGAAATTCTGCCAAATAAGTGTAATGCTTAGAGTTCTATATCAGTCAGCTGTCTGTTGCTGGAACAAAATACCCAAGAAAATGCAACATAAAGGAGGAAAAGTTTGTCCTGGTTCACACCATCAGACGTTTCAGTTGATGGTCACTTGGCTGTGTTGCTTTTGAGCCTGTGGCAAGGTAGAATATCCTGGCAGGAGCACATGGCAGAGGAAGCCACTCACTTCACAGAGGAAAGTGGGGGGAGGGAAAGAGAGAGAGCGAGGACCAATACTCCTGCTATCAAGGGCATAGTCTAGTGATCTAACTTCCTTCTACTAGGCCCCACCTCTTAAAGATCTTACCAACTCCCAATAGCACCATCAAAAGAGAACAAAGCACAAAGCTTTTAACATGTGGGCCTTGGGGGTGTCCTTAAGATGGAAACCATCTCACAAATGAAAAGGGAAACAAGGGAGGAAGAATGGGAAAATGAAAGAAGAGACAAGAAAAAAGAGAATAGAAGGAAAAAATGGAAACAAAGCTTTTTTAAGTAAGGAGGGTAAGAAGGGTTGAAAGGAGGGGAGGGGAATGGGAAAAAAAGAATCAAGATATACCACGTACAGTTACAAATCCCCTATGATGAGTACTATCATTATGTGTATCTAAAATGTACCAATAAAAAACCAATTAAAAATATGAAAAATAAAAATAGAAATCATCACAGATTCCAATGAAGCTTGCAGAAGCATGCTGGATTATCTCCTGCACAGTTAAACTATTGCCTCTTACACCGCCTGCCGCACAGAAGGAAGTGCCACGCCTGGTATACTTCTTTGAGTTCTGGAGACAGGATATTCCAAACCTGGGAATACTGCTCTGACCCAAACAATAGGTGAAATAAAAGACTGTTGACTTTGAGAGGGAACTCTGGTGGCCTTGAAGCTTGGATCATGTGACCTAGCAGGCCATCTGGTATTAGAGATTTCTGTGGGGGAAACACAGGGAGTAAAATTTATTGCAAATCTCACTGAGTAGACCACAACTCAGATCTATAGGGTTCTGGAACAAAGCCATGTCATCCGCAGCAGAGAATTACACACCCATCAATAAATATCTCTTGAATGCTACTTGATCCTGGTAGGGATGGGGTACCTGCCCATAGAAGTGCAAATTACCATGAAGCCGGAACTAACACAGTGAGTCACATTTTGTCACATCAACTAAGTCGTGAGGTCTGGTGCACCCAGCATCAGGCCAGGATGGAAGTGGGACATCAAGGATTAAGCAGAGGAAGACCAGATGGCACAAGTGAGCAGCATGGACACGTAAGCCAGACCCTGTTTCATCCACCTAGTGCCTCTTCCCCAGCTTACATGGATGCATGGAGTTTGGGGTCTTGTGTGGCCAACTGACTGAGGAGAAAGAAGCCTGAGCTTGGTGTATGGATCATTTACCCAGTTTCATTGGTAAATAGATGTGTGGATCCATCACAGCCTCATGCTGACAATGGTGTGGTAACCTGAAAAGGTGGATCCCTTAGAAATGAAGAGTCACACTACCAGGTAAGCCACTGAGGCCAGCAGAGGGTGCTGAGGAGAGGAAGTTAGACTAGATGTAGAGCAGACAGGTTGGCTGAGCAGCTGCCCCTGCTCTGAACTGACTACCTTAGACTCTTACTGTACAGTACAAAGAAAATTGAATGCTTAAATCACCCCATGTTTGGTTTTTGATTGATACAGTATTCCAAACTGTAGCATGTGACTGATTTTATTCTTCAATCCTATTGAATGGACTTTGAATTTTCATAGGAGAATTCAAAATCTGAAGTTAGTATAAAAGTGATATAATCTTTCCATTTTAATTTAGGCTCACCATTTTACTTTGTTATTTCTCTCTTCCTTTCCTTATTTTTTTCTGGTTTAAAAACGTATCCACTTGTTACATATTTTCTTACAGATGTTGATGTTCTATATTTTTTCCATTCCACTCATGGTTATCATTCCTTTTATCGTCCTTTCTTCCAGATTTTTGAAATATTGAATACAGTACATTGTTTGTAAGTCATCTTTCTAGGAAACAGCACACTATAACTTAGCACCCATTGATTAGCCTCTCCCACCATTCCACTCCCCTGTTCTCTCCAGTCTTAGTAACCACAATTCTATTCTTGACTACTGTGGGGTCAACATTTTATAATCCATATATGAGCGAGATCATGCAGCACTTGTCTGTGTCTCTCTCATTTCACTTAACATAATGATCTCCAGTTCCACAGACACTGTTGTGAATTCCATAGGACTTCATTCTTTTTATGGCTGAATAATATTCCACAGTGTATGTGTATATGTACATTTTCTTTATCCATTTATCAGTTGATGGGCACATGGGTTGTTACCATCTCTTGGCTGGTGTAAATAGTGCTGCAATAAACATGGGAGTGCAGATGTCACTTCAGCATACTGATTTTATTTTCCTTGGATGTAAACCCAGTAGTGGAATTGCTGGATCATACGGTAGCTAGAATTTTAATGAACTGGGAGTTCTATTTGTAGCTCTTTTTAGGAGCCTGCGTATGGTTTTCCAAAATGACTGCACTAATTTATATTCACACCAACGATATGCAGGGTTTCCTTTTCTCCACATCTTATTTTTATCTTTTCAATAACAGTCATTCTCATGGCAGTAAAGTGATAGCTCATTGTAGTTTTGATTTCTATTTTCCTAGTAATTACTGGTGTCGAGTATTTTTCATACACTTGTGGACCATTGGTATGTCTTCTTTTATTTTTCTTTTTTAACATTCTAAAAAAATACATAATTTCAACTACAATAACCTTCAATTATATGAAAAGTACTACCTACTTCCCCACATTAAGATGACCCAGTTATAATTCTTTACTATCTCTATTCTTTCCAACCCTAAAAGATATTTAAATGCTCTTATTCTCTATCTTTATCTACCCCTACCCTCAATATTAGGCTAGTGTCTTTCAGCACTTACAATTATTCTTTTCCTTACGGTTTCTCTTTTCTCATCAGTTTGTCAGATATGGTGGCACATAAGTGTAATCCCAGAACTTGGGAGGCTGAGGCAGGAGGATCACCATGAATTTGAGGCCACCCAGGTTTACATGATGAGTTCAAGACCAGCCTGAACTACATAACAAGACCTTGTCTCAAGAAACAAGGTCCATAGATATCATTACATCACCATTTGCTTCCACTGCTTATGTTGCAATTTCAGTACATTTTTGTTCAGGGTGTTCTCCATAAGATCTGCTTGGAACTCAGTGGGATCTTCACATCTGCAACTCGATTCTTCATTGAAAAAACTTCGGTGAAAATTTCCCCCAATATTGACTTACATATTACCTGTACTCCATTGGCTTCATTTTATGAACTTCCACTATTCCAATAATAAATCCAATATTGCATAATGCAACTATGTAATTATTTTGTTGCTTATATCACTCCCCCAAACCTTTGTTTTTCCCTCATATTTTCCATTTCTTGGAATTTTATTTATTTATTTTTGTCTTTTTGAGACAGGGTCTTGCTATGCAACTCAGGCTGGACTTGAACTCACTTTGTAGCCCAGGCTGACCTCAAATTCACAGCAATCCTCCTGCCTCAGCCTCCCGAGTGCTGGGATTACAGGTGTGTGTCACCACACCCAGCTGGAATTTTAAATTTATGTTTTGTTATTTTCTGCATTTGGAATTCCACGTCAGACTTCGACAACAATCATCTTCTCCTTACTTCATTACTTGAAGCGTTTAGTCTGAAAGATGAGCTGCAGAGCTCATGTGTCCACACTTTAATCACAGATCCTTATGTGTTGGTGTCATCATTGTCTTCAGTTCAGGCTATCATCTCTCCTCTATAAGCTGTTAGTTCCTATTGTTGTTCTCGGCAATATTCTGGTTCTTTCTCCTTCTTACTTCCAGATCCCCCTGGATGCATTGGTATTTTCTTTTGCTGGAAAGTCAGCTGCTGGGATGTGCAGCAGGGTCATCCCTTGAGTAACAGATGACCCAGTTGTCTTCACCTTGCTAGGTCCACAGTACACCATCTGGCAGGTTGTTGGGCCTAGAGGGGGCTCCCTCCTCTCTGTAGTCATCTCAGCTGGAAAGGCCAAGATTTCCACAGGAAAGAGAGAACTCAGCAGACCTGTTTACTCTCCCACAGCTTTTTGAAGGGTGGAGCATGAGCCCAAAGAAGGCTCACATGAGCAGATGCAAGCTCTCCCTTAGGAGATCCTTGGATTTCTGAAAGTTAAATTCCCAGATTTCACCACTTTTCTTCTATTGCTCCTGTACCCACCATCTCTCATTCCTGAGCTTTCATGGAGATCAGAGGCAAAAAGTGACTTTGCCAACCCCTCCGCTACAGGAGTACATCTAGAACCCAGAGATGTACTGGATTTCATTTCCACTGCACACCCCAGAATCTGCTTGGCTCACAAAGGGTTCAGCTGATGGTTTTAAATAGAAGAATAAAGGCAGCAGAGGTGTATTCAAGCAACCATCTCCCCAGAATTCTAGGAGGAGATTTCACTGTATTCTAAAAGGCAGAAACACTATAGGTCATTTCACAAACCATGGTACAATAAAACTAGAATTGGCAACCAAAAAATAACCAAACAAACAAACAAAAGAACCTGTATAGATACGAATACCCAAAATTTATTCTTTCAATTATCCGTGGAATTAAAGGAAAATCAAAGCAGAAATTACAAATTACTTCTAATGAATAACAATAAGAGCACAAACTACAAAAATCCATGAGATATGACCAAACATAAATTCAAGCAGATTTAAATAACTCTATTAGAAAAATAAAACAAAAGATTAAAAATAACAAGAAGGTCTCAAGTAAAAACAGCGACTGAGCATTCAAATCTAACTTTGTTTCCCCTGAAACACCTATTGAAAATAGAAGATAAGGATTTTATTTTCTCCTTTATCTTTTGGAAAATGTTAAATCCCCAGAAAAGGCGGCACAATACAATAAACACCCATATATGAGCCATCTGGATTCAACGCTTGTTAAGATTTTGCATACTTGCATTGTCTCCCTACCTCTTCCCTTTACATGTACATTGTCTTAGTTACTTTCCTCTCATTGCTGAGGCAAAATACTTGATGCCCAAAGTTAAGGGAGGAAAGGTTCATTAACTTCACAGTTTGTAGAGATTTCAGTCCATAATTAGCTGGCTCCAAGGCAGGATGCTTGGCAGAGGAGAACAGTTCATAGTGGACAGAAGATAGCAGAGCAACTAGGGGAAGACAAGCTTCTTCCTGTTCCTTATATCTAGTCTACCAGGATAGGGTGGTACCAATCCAATCAGTGGACTGATTAAATAAGTACCCATCCTTACTCTTAGCATTGCACCATGAATCAATCACACACTCTAGATTCAGCCACCTCTGAAAAAGTCCCACCTATAACCACATGAGGCCTTGGGGGGATATCTAGATACAAGCCGTAACATACATACACTCACACACATATTTTTTCTGAATCATTTGAAAACCATTTGTTTTCTCTTTCTGTCTCTTCTTTTGCACATATACAAATGCACATATTTTTTCTGAAGCATTTGAAAATAAGTTACCAATGCTATGACACTTCACACTTAAGTGTGCATCCCCTAAGAATAACAATTTCCTACTGCCATAACTGGCTGCTCTAGAAGAGAGACTCTGAAACAGAGATGTGCATGTGGATAATTTATTAGGGAGTGACTTGGGGAGCAACAACTGTTAATGGGGAAAAAAAAGGATTGGGCAGAATGAGGAAGTAGATGGTGCCACAGATTCTATACAAGCACAAGCCACCTCCATGAGGAGCTCTGGAGCTGTGATGGCACTTCAGCGTTGGCCTGAGTTGGAGGGAGGGGAGTTGAGCCTGTAGACATCCATAACAACAAGAACTGGACATGGGCTGGCCAGAGAGAGGGCAGCATCTTGGATAGGCAGGATTCTTTGACCCAAGTACTTCCTGAAGAGAGTCGAGAACTAGGTCTATTTTCTGGAAGCAATTTTAGCAACTGCAGGAGTAAGTCCTCCATTCTTAATATATATTATTTTTTTTTCGGCACCGGGGATTGAACTCACAACCTCGTGCCTGCCTGAAAGGCACATAAGCCGCTGAGCCAAACTCCCGGCCCTAAGTCCTCCATTCTTAAAGAGATCTGGGCAGTGCATCATGTGTCTGATATAGTCCACACCTTTGGAGACTAAGATTCACATTTGTTTACATTCTAGGAGTGACAACTACAGGATTCCAGAGGGCACCTTTCCTAGGGGAAATGTGTAAAAGAAAGGTTAAAGGGACAAAGTGCAACCCCTGCCAATGTAGCTGGCTTCAGGGACACAGCAGACACTTTCACCCAGTTAACATGTTTGGGATCCAAACATTCATTTTTGTCTGGGAATAAACAAAATACATGAGTAGTAGCATTCATAACAAATGTGCTGGATTTTGAGACTAAAATTCCAAACTGGATTGAGAGAAACTTTATTACTATACAATGCATGAAGAGGATGTCATGGGCATAAAATTTCTAAACAAAACAACATA
>RJWM01048589.1:0-11462 GCA_004363535.1 Dasyprocta punctata
GTGGGTTCTCCTGAAGGAGTTCGCTGAGCTTCTTTCCTGATATGAACTTAGCTGTTCTCATCATCATCAGAGTGGGGGAACCTCGCTGTTGCTGACAATGGCTGAGGTTCACTTTGGGGGAGCTCTAGTCCTTACTCCGAGCATCGCTTCCTGGCTCCAGAGGGGAAGATGTGTGCTGCTCAATCTCCAGGAGAAGCTTGTCACACTGGCTTCCTGATATGAACTCAGCTGTTCTCCTCGTTGGAGGAGCTCGTGACCTCGTTGTCTCTGAGGATGCTGTGGTACTTTCTGGGGAAGTGCTGGTTCCTATTTTGAGCATCACTTCCTGGTTCCAGTGCAGAACCCTCAGCCCACAGGCAGAGATCCTTCAACCTGCTGGCACAGAATTCCTAGGTCCCACCACTGAACTTTGGGTCTTCCCAGTGCAGATCTGTGAAGCAGACTTGCATGAGTCACTGTCATGGGCTCTAGGCCTCCAGTTGGACTCCTGCAGGGGCACTGTCATGGGCTCCAGGTCCTCAGCTGGATGCATGTAGGACATTGCTGTGGGATCCAGGCTCCCAGCTGGATTCTCTAGGTCTTTACAGTGTGGACAGATTTCCTGCACTTCTTGTATTTGACTCCTTGGGTGACCTTATGAACAATACTATAAATTATGTGTCCTGTATATAACTGTCTTGTTTTCCTTGCAAATCCCTGACTACAACAGAGAGGAGATGCATATAGTCAGGACACTGAGGATGGTAGACTGCTTTTGCCAGCATTTTGACTTGAGAAACTTTATCCAACATGTTCTACTTTTAATCTTATGTATGACACAGTACTAATACCTTTCTGTTTAACTGAGTCTCTCTCTGTATCTGGTAGACATCAATCAGTAAGAGGCAGAGGGTTTTAACAGGGCAAACCTGGGGACAATTCTAGTTCTTTCAACTTACCTGAGCTGTTTAATTTCAAATACAGTAATCCCTTTAGTTTATAGGGCAGTGGTGGCAAACTTATGGCATGAGTGCCACAGCAGCCTATTTGTATCACTGAAAGTTCTAAAAGATTTGCCATCACTGTTCCAGGGCATCAGCTTCTGCCTCTGAAAATTACAGCTTAATCTAGTACCTTCTTCATATTGGTGTTGTTTAACATTAAATAATGGATGTTAGCAGAGATACTTTCACAGGACAATCTCTCTCTCTCTCTCTCTCTCTCTCTCTCTCTCTCTCTCTCTCTCTCTCTCACACACACACACACAAACAGTATTACTATACACCTGAGGATATATATAAGGATCCTGCAGCTTCCTCAAACATTAACATGTCTGAAACAAACCTGGCCTCTTCTGTACATTCAATCCTCTTCCTGCACGCCCTCCTGTTTAGATTAATGGCATTACCACCTCTTCACTTGGGCTAAAACAGAGCTGCTTCTAACTCCCCTCTTTTACTTATTTTTACCATTCAACTGTCACCAAATCCTGCTATTTAGTTATAAAGTGTAAGACATATATCCTTAATATCCACCAATATTTTATGTATACTACCACTAAGTGAAAAGAATGAAAAAAACTGAGAATTATAATTGTAAGATGCAATCACTTATAAGACACGACCAGATTTCAGACATAAAAAAAGGAAACAAACATGCATCTCAAAATAGCCACATGGCAAGCCTACCAAGAAATGTTTACCACTCCAAAATTGAAGTTAGGTTCTCACTTTCTGAAATCCCTGATCTACCGAAATGACATCCCAAGCTCCCAAATGTTCACATCTGTCCACCTTACACTAATACCAGACCTACTTTCCTAAATACGGATCAGCAGCTTTCACTGCTCTCTGGCAAGACAGCAATGGTTTTTCACTGGTGACAGTACAGCTTTTAAAGAACATAATCTAGTTCTGCAGACATGCAAACTTTGAGTTATGTGGCTATGCAGGATTCTACCAAGATTTTAAAGAAATGCCTAGAAGGTCAAGATATGTATGACAGGGCTGAAGTCCCTATAAGCAGGCCCTGAAAGGGAGATGTGTGAAACTGAGAGTGAAGCTGAAGTTACAAAGAAGACCCTAGGAAGTTATCAATGTGAAATGCTTGCTTGAGGAAAGCTGCAGGTAGTGAGCAGTTATCAGAGAATGGCCATGTGGGCTATAGCCAGTAAGGCCATAGGGATGGGGATATTTAGGCCCTTTAAAGCCCACCTTTTACAACACTATGCTTGAAACCAGACATACAACATTAGGATTTAATGCTTGCTTTCTAGGGTTTCAGTCTTGCTTTTGTCCTATCCTTCCTTTCTATGCCCCATTCCTACCTTTTAGAATGGGTATGTTTATCTTATGTCATTTTTATCTGGGAAGTGTGTAACTTACTTTTTGATTCTTTAGGGCTCATGGGTGAGTTTGCTTTGAGTCTCAAAGGAGACTTTGAGGAATGATCTTAACATTAACATGGAGATGGACTGAGTGAACTCACGTGTAAGAAGACATGAGCCTTTGGGGACCTGGGGTAGAATGTTATAGTTTGGATCTTGAATGGCACCCAAAAGTGCATCATTAAAGGCTTAGTCCCAGCCTATAATGCTACTAGTCATGGGGCCTACTAGAAGGAAGTTAAATAATTGGGGATATGCCTTGAAGGGGTATTAGGACCCTAGTTCCTCTTCTTCCTCTGTCTCCTGGCTCCATGAAATGAAGTTTTTACTTCCATAAGTCTCCATCTTGATGTACTGTGCCACCACAGGCACAAGCAATGAGACCAATCAGTCAACAACTGTAAACTTCAAAACTGAGCCAAAATAAACCTTTCCTCCTCAGACACTGATTACCTGAGGTATTTTTGTCACAGTGATAGAAAACTGTAACACAACCATCTCTTGCTTTAATAGGGCACTCATTCATTTATTTAATGTTCACTTCTTTTTTGCATTATACCTTTATTAGATATTGTAGACCTCCTGCCTTCCCTATTAAAGCACAGGTTCCCTGGGTGCAAGACCAGTCCAGGTCTTTGTATCCATCTGCGGCATCTACATAATACTTTGTACACTATGGGATTAATATAAGTGAATTTTGATGTATTAAAATGAAAGACCAAGACAATGCTCCCCAAAGTCCCTCAAGAAGTAAAAGATTATGGCCATTGCCAAACTGTGGGGGAAAAAGTTATTTTCTCCATTTAATGTGCCAAAATGACAAGAACACAACCACCTCAGGCTTCGTCACTAAGAACCATTAACAATGTCTCCTCCTTGACAATGATTTGCAGTGCTGAATGACTGGCATTTTCACTATCATTGTGTTCAATTTTTGAAACTATTGACTAATTTATTTATCTGAACTAAGTATTTATCATACGATGATTTCAGTGGTATAAATTTAGGTGAGACTAGAAACTTACAAAGGAAAAAGAACTACTAAGACAAGTTACTTACACTTTGCTTGACTGTAACCAGCAATAGTAAAATACAAAGAATCTAACCCTCCCTCAGTTCTTGTTCATCTATCATCTTCCTCGGACCAGATTCTGCTAATAAAGTACCATAACAGATTTTTTTTTTGGTAGTGGGGATAGAACTCACAACCTCGCGCCTGCCAGGCAGGTGCTTACGCCACTGAACTAACTCCCCGGCCCTATTTTTTTGAGACAGGGTCCCACTATGCAGTTCAGGCTGGCCTTGAACTCATTGTGTAACCCAGGCTGGTCTCAAACTCACAACGATCCTCTTGCCTCAGCCTCTGGAGTGCTGGAATTAAAGGTGTGCACCACCACACCCGGCTCCAAAACAGATTTTTAGTATCTTCCCAAGAACACAGAAATGATCATGATTTGCCAATGTTATTGGTCTTTCTATCCAATTACTTCTGAATGAATCTGTGGCAATAACATAGTAACCTTTTGAAATAAAAATGCGAGACCAAAGTGGCAAGGGTAAGTGACATGTACAATTCTAAATTCATCTAGAGTAACCATGCTGAAGAGGTATCCTACGGTCATGTCTCCTAACACTGGTGCAAATGAGGAAAAGGAAAGAGTACTGTGTAAAAAGTGAACTTTTCTTTTCGTTTTTTTTTTTTTTGCAGCACCGGGTATTGAACTCACAACCTCATACCTGTTAGGCAGGTACGTAAGCCACTGAGCCAAACTCCCGGCCCTAACAAATTTTTTTTTTTTTTTTTGGTGGCACCGGGGATTGAACTCACAACCTCGCACCTGCTGCGGCAGGCGCTTAAGCCACTGAGCCAAACTCCCAGCCCTGGGTTTAGTGAACTTTTCTTGACAGACCTAATGACACATACTTATATCCACACACTGATAATACTTGGGAGGCTGAGGCAGGAGGATCACAAGTTTGAGCCTAGCCTGAGCAACTTAGTGAGAATCTGTCTCAAAACAATAAAAAACACATCTTAAAAAGTGCTGGGATGGTGGGGATTCAGCCCAAGTGCCTGCCTGGCAAGCATGAGGTCATGAGTTCAATCCTGGGTACAAAAAATAAAAAAGGGTGCTGGGACATAGTTTGTCTGAAGCCCTGGGTTCAATCCCCAGTACTACAAAAGAAAAAATAAAAGTTGTGGGGGGCAGTCTTTGGTACCACACCCTATAATCTGCTTTCCTAGTATACCATTTTATCTCTTTTATCTGAAGATGTTTCAGTCTTTGGAGAGACTACCACCAAAACCTTTCTATTAAAGTTGCAAATATACTTGGGTTAAATTTAAAGTTGTTGCCCATTAAGTGGTACCTCAGTTCACAAACTTAGCTGTTCCACAATTTTGGAAAAGATGGCCATGTTTGTGTTTGTGTGTCACCCAATGTAAAGTTTGCAAGCAAAAACAAAAATTTGCCACTTTTGTTCGTGAACCAAATTGTTCATAAATAATAGTGTTTGTGAACTGAGGTGCCACTGTACTCCTATCATCTTAGACTTATGTACTACAAGACAATTGGCTTAGGCCAGGGTTTCTCATCTTGGGCACTACTAACATTCTGGACTAAAGAATTTTTGTTGTAGATAGCTATTATGCTTTGGATCACAAATGTCCCCTAAAAGATTTATGCATTCAGAGATGGGACTTTTGAAAGATGATTAGACTATGGGAACACTAACTTCATCAGTTGATGATGAGTTCACAGCTAAATATATTGTTAGAAGGTACAGTCTCACTGGAGGAAGTAGGTCACTGGGTAGATAACCAGGAAAAGTGTATTACTGCCCTGGGCCTTTCTCATTCTCTGGCATCCTCCACTTTTCCCTTGGGATGTGTTGAGATAGACAGTTTTCCACTGCCATGCTATTTCACCATGATGTTTCTGCCTTGGCGTAGTTTACCACAGACTGACTCCTTTAAAACTGTGAGCCAAAATAAAGTTCCAGAATTTCCTCATTAAAACTGTGCATATCAGATATTTTGTCCCAGCAATGGAAACCTAACCAATACAAGGACTGCCCTGCATACTGTTACATGTTTAGATAGTAGCATCCCTGAGCTTTACCAATTAGATGCTTGTATTATACTGCTATGTGTTTAGATAGTTACATCCCAGGACTTTACCAACTAGATGCCAGTAGCATCCTTCATAGGGACAACCAGACAAGTCTCCAGATACTGCCAAATGTCCTTGAAATATACCTCTAACCCACTAAGTATCACGTGACTCTAGGATACTCTAGGATATTAACATGTGTCTTCCTAAAGATAATGGGAGTTGGTAATACCAAACACATTGTTAGCTGTGGAAACAAACTCAAAGAAATAATACACATTATAAATGCCACAACCTGGATTTGTCTCCAGTATTATCCAATTGTAAAGTCACACTATCTTTCAATTAAATAAACTTCTTTCTTCCTTGGAGCAGGGTCCATAAACAACAATCTGAAAATAAGAAACAACATGTGCCCAAAAGAAGTGAGAGAGTGGGTACTAATGGAGATGATGGGAATAAATAAGATACAGGTCAGTTCTATCAACTATCCTGATAATTACTTAAAATCAACTTCTCTACTCTCTGGGCACTCTTACTAGAAACAAGAGCCAACTTTATCTCTTGAAAGATATAATTCTTGAAATAATATTCTTTTTAAAAAATCTTGTCAAAATAGTATGGGCTTCCCTAGTGAAGACCCAGAAAATCATGAAAAGGAATTAGGCTGTGGTAAACTTCAACCTTGGGTATTTGGAAGTATTTCAAATAAAGTTCTTGAATTTCTCTTCCTCTGCACACACTCTGTTTTAAGAAACCTCTAGCTATGGGCCAGAATTTTGTCATAGAACATAAACCATGTAAATTAAGTCACTTACTAGTGGGTTTCCATTCCTGTGTAGATGAAAGAAAAGATAATCCATCTCCCCTTTCCTATGTTCATCCCTAATTCCTAACAGGAATGCTTTATAGTTAAACTGAAATCCTGTTTATAAACTAAATACATCAGCTCTTACATAGCAGGCCTGATAACTATTAGGCTGTACCAATACTTTAATTTTTTACTGTAGTCTAAGTATATAAAAAGAAGATTACGTGGTTACATTCTTTAAATTTAATTTGGAAAAGAAAAATATGGAAGTTATATTATGGCAAATTATTTGTGAAAATTACGTGCAAGCCTAATTCTTAAATCTACTCTTAGGTCCTCTAAGGCAATGAGAAGTCAAACATGGGCTCACTGTAGTAAGGTGGATCACTTGCTGTTCAATCAACAGCCTTGAGTGAACAGTGCTTAATGAATTTTATCATCCCAGAATGAAGACTGTAATTTTGTATAAGGCTTTGTTCCTAGCCCTATCTTTTCATTATTTTTAAACAGTGTAGGTGAAAAGCAAAAAAGTCAGTCCACTATGAAAGAAGCAATCCCTTAGGTAGAATTCCTCAGCAGCCCCTACATTAGAAGGAATCTGGTTTCATTTCTGGTTATTTCAGCCAAAAACCTTGCCTTCAATATTAAGTAGAAATCTTAATACTGTGACCTGCATAAAACTTGATTTCTTTCCAAATGAAAAATACTTTATAATTATTTATATCTAGTACCCCACAAATATGATAAGTGCTGAAGGGTAAGCAGTACAATCAGACTGGATTAGAAAAGGCAACAGTCATAAAGACTTTTGTTTAAAATTCTGAATGTGTTGTGGCAATTTTGAGAAGTTCACTAATCTCACAAAGCAAACTGGAAAAAATGCTTACTGCTCACCACAAAAGGCTGGTTCCTTGGTTTGAGGGCCTGCCTCAATGCCCACGTAAAGGCAAAGAGTTAGTGGGTGTTATATGTCAGATTTTGTGCCAAAGATTGCATACGTTTCATTTAATCGTCTCCAAAATACAAAGATGGGAGTTGATAGTATTACCATTCCCATTTTACAGATAGGGAAACTGGGACTCACGTTAAGTAATTTGTACAAGGTCATATAGCTCAAAAGTGCCTATTTACAAATGTTAATATTTTAATTTTATATAATTTTTATTTTAAAATAAATTTAATCAATATAGGAAAACAAACACTAAGTGTCTGCTGACATGGATGACTTCAAGTGAATGTTTCAGGAAATACCCAAATGCAGACACTAATGACAGAAGTTATACTACAAGAGGCTCTAAGCCTCAGCTTTCAGAGAAAAGAAATAGAGAACCTTACTCATCTCATAGCATTGGTCTGAGGAATAAATGAAAGAATACCTAAAAGTATTCTGTAATCTGCAAAGTACCATATTCTAGCAGGTCTGTTAAATACAAACAAGTATAGGTTTGCTAAAACAAACAAGCAGAACACATTTCCAGCACAATTATAAAATATAGCTTCTTAACTAATGGAAATTAATTGTATCTACAATTAAAACCAAAAGAAAATCATCTTCCCACGATATTTTTAACAGCTCAAAAGCTACTGCTGAACAAAATTCACTCAGAATTTAGCATATCTGGGGCATGTGTCAGAAGCTAAATGTACAGGACAGTAGCAAGTATGTAGAAACATCACACCCTCTTCCCCCTGCCAGCAAGCGTGTAGGCAGTGGTAGCAAATGCCAGCTCAAATACCACCCCCAATGAGGCCATCTTTGATCTCTCTAATCAAAACTGATCTAGCCATTCCCCTAAAGAGCTCTCATTACACATCAGCTATTTTGCTGGCATTTCATTCTGTCTGTAACCTAGAATTGTCAGTTGCTGTCCAATACTGACTTCCTTCTACTTCTTCAACTCAGTAACTTCACAGTGAACCTCAAATATCTAGACAGGTGATCTTATTTGCTGGCACTGAGATTAGCATTATCAATTCTAAGCCTGAGGCTGCAGTTTCAGTCTACATTTTGGGAGTGGACACACACACTGAAAACATAAAGAAAAAAAATTCAGCATGGGGGAAAAAATCTGAGACAGTCTTTCCCCTCTTTTTGAACCATGTAGTTTTAAAAAATGCTCTTCAAAAAAAAAAAATCCGAATAGGAGATGCAAACGGAAATGAAAGGGGAGAGGAAGGCAATTAAAGATGCAAAATTGCGTTTCTAATTCAGAACTACTTTCTCCACAGTTTCGCCAAAACACTAGGTACGTCCTGCATCACAATGACAGTATTCCATCCCTGACTAATCGCTTTTTGGATTTAAAGATCAGATCTTTTACAAAATACCACTCTGGGGTAGAGGCTTTTTTTTTTTTTTTTTTTTTTTTAATTCTGAACCCACAGCAAGAGCTATCCTAACGGCCAAGCTAAGAAAAGAACGGATCGTAAATGGAAAAGACTCCCCAGTCAGCCTCAGGCCCAGCACACGAACACGCTAGGTAAGCAGAGGAGTAAGCAACCTTAAGCGAGGCTTCTAGGAAACGTGCTTTAATGGGCTACACGCCACGCGGAGTCGCAGACGGGGCTGAAGCGCTGGGCGCCGCGAGCCGCTGGGGCCTCCTCCGAGGCTGCCGCGAGCCGCAGTGAGGCCGCGGGCGGGGCGGGGCCGGGCCGCCTCGCTCCGCTCCAGCACGTTGTCGTCTTCCTTTGAAAGGCGCCCAGATGAACCCATTAATCACTGCAAGTTCGGTCGCCCGGGACGCGGCCTCCTCACGCCAAAGGAGAACGCGCGGGGCGTTTCCTCCCATCTCTGCGCCTCCTGCCCGTCCCCGCCCTGCGCGGAGTCCGCCCTCGGCCCCGGCAGATACTTTACGCCCAGCGCCGTTTAGTAGCTATGCCCGCAGTCACCCATTACCTTCCCCAAGCAAATGTGGCACGTGATGGGCAGAGTGAGGGACAATGTAACGTTCTGCACGGTCTGAGCCATGGCAGCGTTCAGAATCCCGCCAACACGGAAGTCCCGCCGACAGCGGTTCCTCACCACAACTGGCGAAGCGCGAGGCCGGCTACGGAGGCCCGGTAGGGCCATAGCCAGCCCGGGAGAGCAAACGAAAACGCGTTTTTGAAACACGCTGTCGCCGAGGCTTTTTCCTAATTAAAAAAAAGACGAAAGCAAGAAAGCAAGAGAGAGAGAGAGAGCGCGAGAGAGAGAGAGAGAGAAAAGAAAGAAAGAAAAGAGAGAGAGAGAGAAAGGAAAAAAGAAAAAAAAGCCTCTCAGTTCAAGAGCTACAATTCAGAAGCTGTTACTAAGAATGAAAAGGAAGGAAGCTATTGATGGGCTATTTAAACTCCTCAGACCTTTCTGAGGGAAATTGGGGAAGGTGGGCATGGACGGGAGAAAGTTTTTTCTCTTAAAGGTGAAACTCCCTGCACCAACTCGCCACAAAGTCAAGACATGAAATGAACAGATGTCATTTGTTTTAGTACTTTAAAACTTTCTGACTTTCTCAGCTTCTTTTCCATTTTAAGAGACACAACGTGCCTTCAGAGTGGAGAGTAATTCACTTTTAAAATGGTGATTTTTTTCCCTCCCTTTTGTATCAGGAAATGCTCAGGATACCTTTAATCTTAGCTCTTGATTTCTACCCAAATGAGACAAGGATTCCAGCCAGGACTACAATTCACATTCCTAAGTGAGAAAACTACTACAAATAGTGTGAACCATCCTCTTGCACAATGCATGTTAACACTTTTGTTTCAAGCACACAGTTGGATATGAAATGTACCACTGTGTTGAACCCCAGGGGGGAATTTGTGAGATTATAAATTAGTATCTCGTAACAGTGAAAAAGAAAAAAATCTGTACATATTCTTAAACCAATCTTGAATGTAACATTTGAAAATTTAGCTTCAGTTTGCTTTAAGTGAGGAAGAATTGATGTGATAAATTATGCAAACACATACCGTCTATGAGTTGGGAGATTTGGAAATATTACCAAGGAACAACTTTTACTATTAATCTTTCTGATAGCATATACTGTCAAAGAATATCCTGTGGGTAAGAGTAAGTTTTTCTGGACTCAGAGGATGTAGACTGCCGGGATAGAAATCCCTGCCCTCAATACCCTGTGGCCTTAGGCAATTTATTTTCGTCTCAGCATTTTACTTGGGTTATGTGTTAAATGAGTACAATGTGTGCCTATGGAAGAAACTGGCAATAACACTATGGGAGCAGCCAACCAGGAATTTGCTAGAAGGCTCCCAATTCCAGTTCAAAACTGGCTCATGAGTAGCAGAAAGAATTGTTCCAAGCGACTCAGTAACTTTACAATATTTCTTAGAAACTGGAGACCATCATTTTCTTAGAATTAGAGAGCTATGTAAAGTAGTCATACTAATTCTGTGTTTAATGGTCACATGTCTAGTCATTTGATTGGGCTATTTCCCATGTATTCGAAGGCAAAATCATATTTACATGAGGTCCAGAATTCCAATGTTTTTCACATTGTTGGCTGTGGGGGCCGAGGATTTAGCTCAGCAGCACAAGAGCCTGCTTGGCAAGTGGGAAGCCATGAGTTCATTCCCTGGTATCCAAAGATGGGGAAAAATGGTGCCACATTGTTGGCTGTGGAGCCCAGAGTTTAGAATGACAAAGCTCCAGGTTGTCACCTTCTGTCATTCTGGCTACTTATGTTTCAATGTTATTGATTTCTTTCCTAGTCTCTCCTTTCCCACACTAGTAGATAACATGGTGTTTTAGGGCCTCCTTCTAATGCCAGGGAGTAGCAGGAAGACACTGCTGCCTTCCACTGCCGCCAGTACTGGGGACTGAATCCAAGGTGTTCACACTGAGCCGCAACCCCAGTCCTTTTTACAAATTTTAATTTTGAGACAGGGTCTTCCTAAGGCCCTAAACAGCCCAGGCTGGGCTCAAATTTATAATCTTTCTACCTAAGCTTGTATGTGCCACCATGCCTGGTTTGAAGGCATTTAAAAAAAAAAAACAAGAAACTTTTCCATTGCTTAGTAGGCAAGTTCATATTTGTAAATAATCCTGGTGATTATATGCTGGTAAATAATCCTGGTCACAAAGATAAATTTTAAAAATTAGGTGCCTTTTAAATAAAATATTACTATCTCAACTATTTCCAACATTTCTTTTTACATTTATGATCATTGTCATAGCTTTTGA